>NW_021029506.1:50381-63147 GCF_004153795.1 Camellia sinensis
TGAAGTGTAAAGTCCCTTATCACCGCTCCATGATGGCCCTCCCGAAAACTTTGAATCAGGTCAGCCCTATACCATCGACTATGGACTTCCCACAGAAAAATCTGTCGGCGAATTCCACTGCGCCACGTTTGGATCACTGAATGATCGAATCCGCCTGTGTCATTGGTTTGTTCCCTATTGAAAAACTAAAAAAGCTCAACGTGCGCGGTGCCCCACTGGTCTCACTTTCGCGAGCGAGGGGAGTTCCCCCCGCTATTGCCTTTCCTTCCTAGGTGAACTCCTTCGACGACAACAAAGAATGGCAACCTTTTGCCTCTCACTGACAATCCCTGTTTCCCGTTCGTAACGGTTCTGCACCCTCGATTCAATTGCTGAATCTAGCTTCAGCCAGTTGTCTTAGCTCTCTCATTTGCTGTTTAAAATATCGCCTGTCTAGACATCTAGTTTAAATTCCTACTACACTTCTCCCTCCTATGATCTGCCAAATTTTGAAACACCAATATAGACTTCGAAACAGACGCAGCCCACTACAATCTTATTAATCGCTGGTGCAGCGTTCTCCAAAGCATTCCCTTCAATGCTCTGCCCACCAACGAACTAACGTGGATCAACGGTCTTATTCATAATTTGGCGGCCGTGTTCACCCAACTTGCTGGGGCAAGGGGCAAATTCATCGAATCTGTTGGCCTAAATATCAGAGCCTTCCTAGCCCAAATTGTCAGTTGTGCCCAAGAAATTCTTGAACTGCCATTTTTAGCGGTCCTGTTCAATTTTGTTGAGGAAAGGCAGATTCATCATCTCTTCGGCCTAAATATCAAAGCTCCTAGCCGAATTGTCATGGTGCCTTACCAAGCCAATCCCTTAACCTATTCGTCGTTCCGGAGGCCGTGTTTATCAGCTTACTGTGGGTAATAGGGCATATTCATCAATCCTATTCGGCCTAAATATCAGAGCTCCAAGGCCGAATGGTCATTGTGCCCCAGTAAATTCGTTGAACTGTCGTTTTTAGGTGGTCCTGTTCAATTTTTGCTAAGGCAAGGCAGATTCATCAATCTATTCAGGCCTAAATATTAGAGCCTCCTAGCGAATTGTCATGGTGCCCCAGCCAATTCCCCTGAAACTGCAGTTTTCGGCAGTCCTGTTCATCAACTTGTTGGGGGCAAGGCATTATTCACTAATTATTCGGCTAAGGTACAGTGCTGATATGTTATTTTTGCACTGGATTAATTCAGTAGTTTGTTCATTCACACATTTCATGTTTTTTACGATCTTACTTAGCCGTTAACACAACACATGCATCAGGCAAAAAAGGCAAAAGCAATTCCATTCGTAAACTCACATCTTTACATTTTACTTAGCCGTTAACAAGCACATGCATCAAGCAGAAGGCAAAAAATTTTCATTCATAAATTTAAAGCCACAAACGAAGTCATTTTACAAATGAAAACTAGCCTAACATTAGCTTCTCACAAAGATAAATGTTCAAAAAATCTACAGAATAGCTAACAAAACTTTACATACACAGGATACCAAAACAAAATGAAAAATACTTTTGACTCTAGGTCAGTCTTCAGGGTCAGACTCCAGACGGCTCAACGTCTACCTGCTCGTATAGATCGGCTGCTGATTACCACGTTAGCGGCAGCTTAAGGCCTTTTGAGCCAACCGTGTTTGAACCCCTGTTCTCGAAACTTCGGCCACTTCTTCTACAAATTCTCCAAGGCCGGGCATCCTTGCCAGCTTGGAATGACTTGGAAATCTCGAATTCAGGTTTGCCATCGCCCTCCTTCGACTCCTCTACAAGTCGGCCTCCTGCTTGGCAATGTGCCTTGCGTTGCACAATTTGAGGCGCTTCCCACTGGCCATTCACCCTCTCCTCGGCCGCCAATCTCCAGTTGGTCAGCAGTTTGGCCTTATCTACATAACGACATCGACCCTCGCTCTCTCTGCTGCCGCTGTTATGGCCTAGATTTGCTGCTGAGAGAGGCCTCTACTGCCTTTCCCTTCTCTGTTTTTCCTACCTCGGCTGTGAAAAAGGCCGATCTGTTCGATAGCGTCATGTTGGCGATGGCCAATGTCAAACTATCAATAAAATTACTCCCACCATACCTACAAAACAAAGAAATCGTAAGCCAATATAAAAAAAAAATTCTTTTGGTTAGCCTTGCAAAATTAAAACAAGGATCACAAAACCAATATCACCGATTGAGCGGCTAATGCGATGCACACCAGATCGTGCTTGCCCTAAAGGTTGCTTCTGTCTACCGGTAGAGAAATGGAGAGGCCCAAGCTCAAGTGTAGACGCGCCACCGTGGGGCCCTCGCTACTACAGTTCGGACTCGATTTGTGTCAGGTCCTTAATCTGACCACAAGAGTCCAAATCCGGCAAATGTTTTTGAGAAAGCAAGTATTTTTTAAAAGAAGTGCCAAACATGAACTGCTTTGCCAAATACATGAAGTCGCCACTAAATAATTTTAAAATGGGGACAATAATTTAGGGAACCATGACTCGGTGTCCGAAGGCACACTGTCCGCTAATCACCAAAAGGTTGCCTTTGGCTCTGGGGAGCTTGGGTCGATTGGGGAAGGTCAGCTATGAGCACCCCCTCTCGCCCGATCTCCGAAGATCGGCCTCTACTAACGGCGTGAATCTGTTTTGAGAAACGTTAATTGGCTTCTTAAACCAATTATTAGCCTAGAATTTCTATGTTATGCGCGACAGCAACAAGTATAACTAGATTGCCTAATTTTGGAAATAGCAATTGCATATTCTGTTTGTTTTTGAAAAAAAACACTTTGGAATTTGCTACTCACAAGTAGGTAAAATACGGATTTCAACGAGTTTTTCCAACTCAGACAATCCCAACCTTCACTACAAGCATTTCAAACAGTTTCATCACGTAAGCATCTAGCCACATTAGTAAGCATGCTGTTATGATACATTCACACGGCATGCGATATGCTAAAACAATGAAAAATATTTACATCGTACTCCAATGCCAAAAACAATAACTCATTAGTAAACAATGCATGATCGAAGTCATGTTTAAATGTCTAATGCAACACAATACAGGCATACAATTAGAGTAGGGCTCGACTAACTAAGCATGGGATGTGAAATGCAATCAATTGAAGCATCGTATTTCAATTTGCGATGAAATACAATGCAGTTAGCATGATGTAGCGAGCCCGATGCGTGCGAGACAAAATGCATGGATGCACGCATGCGCAGCATAAGGTATGCAATTTAAACAGACCTATTACTAACCATTAAAGCAGGGTAAGTAAAAGGGCAGAAGAAGGGGGGTTGGAAAGACATGCACACCACTCACCACACTTATTACAAGTTTACCCTCGCTCGGGAGGGACCTGAAAGAATAATACAGTTCGAATTAATGAATTAACTATCGCTAAGCTAATTAATTACAACAAATTACCTAATTAGTTAACAAATTAACTAAACTTAGAAAAGAAAACAGATAAAGCCACCTCGGGAAAAGAGCCCAATGCGGATGCATGCCTCGTTCTCTTCGGAAGTACACTGCCATACATGAGCTGCCTCTGTTTTCCATGCTATACTCCTCTGAAGACATGTCAAAGTCTTCAAGGATTGCTCCCTGGACACTGGGAAACCCACCGGCTGAGTAGGTATCCACCGTAGCTGATTATATGGTCACGGCTGTTGGTAGATATTGGCCTAGAAGGGATTGCCGGGTCGGCCTGAACACTGCCGGTCGTGTCAGAGAATGCCTGCAGAACCTGCAATCGACAGCAGCAGCAGGACAAGGCTGAGTATGGCAAGCCAATTCAAGAAATGTATGCACCAATGCATGTCCCACTTTATCATGTTAGCGACTCAAAGGGACATTCTCCATTGGTTCTCGGACCATTAATCGCGCATATCCATGCGTGTGGTGCCCAAGCGACCAAGTGTGCACATTTTGATGTTAAGTGAGATGAATGCACTATGAGCAAACCGAATGGGACCAACCTCTATCAGAAGCCACTTCAGTGGGCCCAGCATGCATGGCAAATGGGTACAACCCTAGGCATGTGAGCTAAGGATGCACATGGCAATGTAATGCTTTCAACATTATTGCAAGCAAATATGCGAGGCAAACAGCAAACAGAGAAGGGTGGACTCGAGCAGGTTTGGCCAGGCTCTAATTAGGCGCCAAAACTGTGGCCCAATAAGTGCTATGAAATGAAGACTAAAACACACATTACCACACATGCACATGTTGAAAATGCTATCAACCAAGCACAAAAGGGCGATTCACAAGCACACTTGAAAGAGGCATAACATGGACTAAATGGCATGCAAGGGTAAGCATTGAAAATTCATGTTACAAAAGGTTGCTAAGCCAATTTAAAGAAGACAAAATTTAGCATGCCAAACAAAGCCAAAATCTCAAGATACAAGCCAAAGAGGCTTAAACAAGTCTAAATCAACCGATGCCTCACACAAGACTAAGAGGATTTAAATAGGTTCTAAGGCCAGGCCTAAACAACACCCAAGGGACACCTAGATGGCATCTAGTGGCTCAAACTCAAAAGCATCCCACAATGACGGCAAAACATGGAGCAATGCAAGACAAGCTTTCAAAGCTTCAAAGAGGCATCCAGGAAGCATACAAGCATGCTAAAGGGATTGAAATAACATGGCAAATGGTCCCAACCTGCACTAAATTAAGGCAAGGATGCTGCTATAACACACACACTTAAGGCCAACAAACCAAAATGCAAAGAGGACTATACTAAGCATGCCAAAGTCGACCCAACCAACTATGGACAGACCTTAAACATGGCAAAATAAAGCATGAAATATTCACAAGGCTAAGCCTAAAAACATGCTAGAAACAAGGGTTTCAACATAAGGCATGTTAAGGCAACAACGTGGCATTACAAGGAGGTATGCTAAGCATGCATGGTGTACCAAAACCAACAAAAAACAGAGGCATGTTATGACATAATAAGCATAAAAAAACAGCCAAAGCATGGTCAACAAGAAGCTTAGCTAGGTGCTCCCTCAAGAGGCCAAAAAATGGTCCATTTCAAGGACAACAAGAGAGGGGTGGCCCTCTCCTTCTTGGGACTTTAGGCACCATCCTTACCACTGAAATCCCTCAAGATTCAGTGGTGAAGGAGGCCCAAACACCAAAGTCTCGGAGCTTACACAAAACAGCCCAAAATGGGGCCTCTCAAGGCCTAAGAGGGGTCAAACACCTCCAACCACAAAACACTCTAAACAAACTACTTTAGAGGGCCCAAAAAATAGAACTTTTTTGTCTTATAACACTAAGCTCAAAAATAGTTCTAAGATAGGCAAAAATAGTATGCAAAAAATGGGGAATAAAGGGACAACTTCTTACCCTTGAAGACCCTCTTCACCAATGAAGCTCCAGCAGCTTCTTTGTGCTCAAAACGGCCCAAGAACCTCAAGAACAACCTCTGGTCCTTCAAGAAACCAAGGAAAGGTGTAACACTATGTGTTTGTGTGCAATAGTAAGACACAACACACTTATACACACACAAAGGCCAAATGAGAGAGAGGTATAGAGATAGAATATGTATGGAACCCTAAACCTAAAACCAGAGCTCTCACACAAATTTTCTCTCTAAATGTCTAACTAGAGCCAAGAGGGGAGGGCTCCTCTTATAGAGGAGCCAATCTTGTAAAGCTTACAAGGTAAGCTAACAAGAAGTCCATCCCTCCATACACGTGTATGGAGGGGAACAAAATGCATACAGCGTATTAAATATCTGCAAAAGCAGATGAACAGTAGTCGGCTCCTCAAAATTGCCATTTTAACAAAATGGATGCCGACCGGCTAACAATAGTGCTGACCAGCAATACATATTACCAATGATGGCACAAAACATCAGCCGGTGGCCTCTGGCCATGGCCGGTGATGTGTGGGGATGCCTCACAAGGCATTCCCTGCCCCTCCAAGGCAAAACACAAGTGTTTGGTGCAAACCAGACACTAAACAGTCGATTCGGAGATCCTGAGGCAAGGCGCGCAGCCGAGACCTCCGGGAACTCCAAATGAACACAAACATGGATGATCACAGGATTGTTCAAACGTGACGTTCAAGTCTTGAGGACGGTAAAAATAGGGTGTCTACAGTTGCCCCTCTTTTGACAGAACTCGAAAGTCAATGAACAATGACGGGAGTGAAATGTCAAAAGCCCAGAGACGACCCATTTTTGAAAGGCCGAAGACTTAAGACAAATGCAGACAAACAAGATATCGCGCCCGGAGGCAGGGGCAAAATGCAAGACAATGCACGAAGCCGATGCATAACTTATGATCATGCAAAGTAGCTGTAAACAAGCATAACATGCGACAGTTTTAAGCTAGCATACACCAAACTACACTAAAATGTAGAAAAGGATGTAAGAGAATTATGCAATTCCGATACTTCTCGACTCGGAGTGAAATACCTGTGCGGCTCGTCTGGTGCACTAGGCCTCAAATGAACCGTAACATACAATATCGTGCCCTTGCGAAGGAAAACAACTTAACAGGTAGCGATATCGTTAGCAAAACATGCAATGACAATGCAAAAATGGATGCAAATGAATACAATATATACAAACAATGTACAAACAATGCAAATAAAGATGCAATGGAATTGAAACAATGCAAACTATATGCAAAGCAATTGATCATGATCCAATCATGAGCAATTCGGAAACCAACGCCTATGTAAATAGATTGATGGAGGGGTAACAAGTCCGTCTACCATAGAACGTCTACTGAACTCATCCATGCGCGAGAGAGATCACGCGTACAGAGCAACATACAGATATTAGGGGGGATCCTTATGACTAGACTTACAAGTGAGAAGGCGAATTGATACGACCAGCTCAGGGATAAATATGGACTCAACCTATCGTCATACATGTGCCGCCTCAAATACACATTCCCTATCTACGATATGTGTAACCGGTTTATATAATGGAATGCTTGGGGCTCGTGATCCAAGGTGCAATTGAGGCACTATTACACTGTGCCAAACCAAATCTTTAGCATACGAACAGGCATGTTACACATCACGCCGACTTTTAACTAACACTACCATCTGCTCTATAGTCGCGGAACTATCGCCTGTGCAGACACAAGAGTAGCTACTGACATCATGGGCATTACATACCAGAGCGGCGATAATGCTCTACACAACATCACCGAACAATAGGCGCCGAGCCATGGGCGGAGGTGACTCTCTTCTCCCCTTACCGTCATCCTCGATCGTTTGATGTCCTCCTTTATGAGCAGTCAGTGCACACGTCCTCCGCCCATGCGCTCTGCGCCTTCCATGTTGAGCTTGTCTGGTATGTGCCCATACTTCTCGTGTCGAAGCAATGTCAGATAGACCGTTTCCTATTGTAAAACATGGGTTTGTATTGTGTACATGCCTTGCCTAGGCAAGATTTGGTTTGGCCGCGCCGCCCATATCCATTGCCATCCCCACATATCCATATATATATTACCATGTATGTAATTTTTGCACCGGCATTAGGATCGTAGTCCTTTCCCCAGGGTCGTTCCCCACTTATGTCAATCCCCCCCTAAATACTGTTTCTTGCGTCCGTTTACATTACTCATAGTTCAGTAGACCCGTTCTATGGTAGAGACGGACTTGTTAACCCCCCTCCCCACACTCAATCTATGACAAGGCTTGTTTCGAATTGCTCATGATTAGGATCATGATTTCCCAATGCTTTGCATATAGTTTGCATTGTTCAATTCCATTGCATTCTTTATTTGCATTGTTTTTGTACAGTGTTTTGTATATATTGTATATCATTTTGCATTCCATTTTGCATTGTCATGCATGTTGCTAAACGATAATCGTTACCTGTTAAGTTTGTTTTCTTTGCAGGCACGTATTGTATGTACGCGTTCATTTTGGGCTAGTGCACCAGACGCAGCCGCACAGGTTATTGTATCCTCCGTTAGTGAGAAGTATCGAGAATTGCATAATTCTCTACATCCCTTTCTACATTTTTAGTGTAGTTTGGTGTATGCTAGCTTAAAACTGTCGCATTGTTATGCTTCGTTAACAGCTTACTTGCATGTCATAAGTTATGCTCGGCTTCGTTGCATTGTCTTGCATTTTGCCCCTGCCCCGGAGCGCATATCTTGTTTGTCTTGCATGTTTGTCTTAAGTCTTCGGCCTTGTCAAAAATGGGGTCGTCTCTGCGGCCTTTTTGACATTCACTCCCGTCATTGTTATGACTTTCGAGTTCTGTCAAAGGAGGGGCAACATTTTGTAGACACCCCATTTTTGACCGTCCTCAAGACTTGGACGTCACCGTTTGAACACCCGGTGGTCATCCATGTTTGTGTTCGTTTGGAGTTCCCGGAGGTCTCGGCTACACGCTTTGCCTCAGGATCTCCGAACTTGACTGTTTAGTGTCTGGTTTTATACCAAACACTTGTGTTTTGCCTTGGAGGGGCAGGGAATGCCTTGTGAGGCATCCCCACACATCACCGGCCATGGCCAGAGGCCACCGGCTGATGTTTTGTTGCCATCGGCAATATGTATTGCTGGTCAGCACTATTTGTTGCCGGTCGGCAATCCATTTTGTTAAAATGGCAATTTTGAGGAGCCGACTACTGTTCATCTGCTTTTGCAGATATTTTAATACAGCTGTATGGCATTTTGTTCCCCTCCATACACGTGTATGGAGGGATGGACTTCTTGTTAGCTTACCTTGTAAGCTTTACAAGATTGGCTCCTCTATAAGAGGAGCCCTCCCCTCTTGGCTCTAGGTTAGACATTTTAGAGAGAAAATTTGTGTGAGAGCTCTGGTTTTAGGTTTAGGGCTCCATACATATTCTATCTCTATACCTCTCTCTCATTTGGCCTTTGTGTGTGTATAAGTGTGTTTGTGTCTTACTATTGCACACAAACACATAGTGTTACACCTTTCCTTGGTTTCTTGAAGGACCAGAGGTTGTTCTTGAGGTTCTTGGGCCGTTTTGAGCACAAAGAAGCTGCTGGAGCTTCATTGGTGAAGAGGGTCTTCAAGGGTAAGAAGTTGTCCCTTTATTCCCCATTTTTGCATACTATTTTTGCCTATCTTAGAACTATTTTTGAGCTTAGTGTATAAGACAAAAAAGTTCTATTTTTGGGCCCTCTAAGTAGTTTGTTTAGAGTGTTTTGTGGTTTGGAGGTGTTTGACCCCTCTTAGGCCTTGAGAGGCCCCATTTTGGGCTGTTTTGTGTAAGCTCCGAGACTTTGGTGTTTGGGCCTCCTCACCACTGAAATCTTGAGGGATTTCAGTGGTAAGGATGGTGCCTTAAAGTCCCAAGAAGGAGAGGGCCACCCCCTCTCTTTGTTGTCCTTGAAATGGACCATTTTTGGCCTCTTGAGGGAGCACCTAGCTAAGCTTCTTGTTGACCATGCTTTGGCTGTTTTTTTATGCTTATTATGTCATAACATGCCTCTGTTTTTTGTTGGTTTTGGTACACCATGCATGCTTAGCATACCTACCTTGTAATGCCACGTTGTTGCCTTAACATGCCTTATGTTGTAAACCCTTGTTCTAGCATGTTTTAGGCTTAGCCTTGTGAATATTTCATGCTTATTTTGCCATGTTTAAGGTCTGTCCATAGTTGGTTGGGTCGACTTTGGCATGCTTAGTATAGTCCCTCTGCATTTTTGGTTTGTTGGCCTTAAGTGTGTGTGTGTATAGCATGCATCCTTGCCTTAATTTAGCAGGTTGGGACCATTTGCCATGTTATTTCAATCCCTTTAGCATGCTTGTATGCTTGCCTTGGATGCCTCTTTGAAGCTTTGAAAGCTTGTCTTGCATGCTCCATGTTTTGGTCATTGTGCATGCTTTTGAGTTTGAGCCACCTAGATGCCATCTAGGTGTCCCTTGGGTGTTGTTTAGGCCTGCCTTAGACCTATTTTAAATCCTCTTAGTCTTGTGAGGCTCGGTTGATTTAGACTTGGTTTAAGCCTCTTGGCTTGTCTTGGATTTTGGCTTTGTTTGCATGCTAATGTTTGTCTTCTTTAAATTGGCTTAGCACCTTTTGTAACATGATTTTCAATGCTTACCTTGCATGCCATTAGTCCATGTTATGCCTCTTTCAAGTGTGCTTGTGAATCGCCCTTTTGTGCTTGAGTGATAGCATTTCAACATGTGCATGTGTGTATGTGTGTTTAGTCTTCATTTCATAGCACTTATGGCCACAGTTTTGGGCCTAATTAGAGCTGCCCAAACCATGCTCGAGTCCACCCTTTGCTTGTTTGCATGTTTGCCTCGCATATTTGCTTGCATAATTGTATGAAAGCATTACATTGCCATGTTGCATCCTTAGCTCACATGCCTAGGGTTGTATCCCATTTGCATGCATGCTTGGCCACTTGAAGTGCTTCTGATAGAGGTTGAGTCCCATTGGTTTGCTCATGTGCATTGCATCTCACTTAACATCAAAATGTGCACACTTGGTCCCTTGGGCCATCACGCATGGAAATGCGCGATTAATGGTCCGAGAACCATGGAGAATGTCCCTTTGAGTCGCTAACATGATAAGGGACATGATTGGTGCATACATTTCTTGAATTGCCTTGCCATACTCAGCCTTGTCCTCTGCTGCTGTCGATTGCAGGTTCTGCAGGCATTCTCTGCCGACCGGCAGTGTTCAGTGCCGACCGGCAATCCCTTCTAGGCCAATATCTTCACCAACAGCCGGTGACCATATATCACTACCGGTGGATATCCTACTCAGCCGGTGGTGTCTCCCAGTGTCCAGGGAAGCAATCCTGAGACTTTGACAGTCTTCAGAGGAGTATAGCATGGAAAACAGAGGCAGCTCATGTATGGCAGTGTACTTCCGAGCAGAACCGAGCATGCATCGCATTGGGCTCTTTTCCCGAGGTGGCTTATCTGTTTTTCTTTCCTAGTTTAGTTAATTTGTTAACTAATTAGGTAATTTGTTGTAATTAATTAGCTAGGATAGTTAATTCATTATTCGAACTGTATTATTCTTTCGGTCCCTCCGAGCGAGGGTAAACTTGTAATAAGTGTGGGTGAGTGTGTGCATGTCTTCCAACCCCCACTTCTTTCTCCCTTTTACTTACCTGCTTTAATGGTTAGTAATAGGTCATGTTTAAATTAGCATACCTTATGCTGCGCATGCGTGCATCCATGCATTTGTCTCGCACGCATCGGGCTCGGTACATCATGCTAACTGCATTTGTATTTCAATTCCAAATTGAATACGTGCATCAATTGATTGCATTTCACATCCCATGCTTAGGTTAGTCGAGCCTACTCTAATTGTATCCTGTATGTGTTGCATTAGACATTTAAACATGGACTTCGATCATGCATTGTTTACTAATGAGTTTATTGTTTTGGCATGGAGTACGATGTAAATATTTTCATGTTTTAGCATATCGCATGCGTGTGAATGCTATCATAACAGCATGCTTACTATGTGGCTAGATGCTTACGTGATAAACTGTTTGAATGCTTGTAGGTGAAGGTTGGATTGTCTGAGTTGGAAAAACTCGTTGAAATCCGTATTTTAGCCTACTTGTGAGTAGCAAATTCCAAAGTGTTTTTTTTCAAAACAAACAGATATGCAATGCTTATTTCCAAATTAGGCAATCTAGTCTATACTTGTTTGCTGTGCGCATAACATAGAAATTCTAGGCTAATAATTGGTTTAAGAACACATAACGTTTTCAAAAACAGATATCACGGTTAGTAGAGGCCGATCTTCGGATCGGGCGAGAGGGGGTGCTCATAGCTGACCTTCCCCAATCGTACCCAAGCTCCCGAGCCAAGGCAACTTTGGTGATGACGGACACGTGGCCTTCGGCACCGAGTCAGGGTTCCCTAAATTTCCCCATTTTAAAATATTTAGGTGGCGACTCTGTATTTGGCAAAGCAGTTCATGTTTGGCACTTCTTTTTAAAAAATCTGTTTCTCAAAACGATTTGCCGGATTTGGACTCTTTGGTTCAGATTAAGGACCGTGACACAAATCGAGTCCGAACTGTAGTAGCGAGGGCCCCACGTGGGCGCGTCTACACCTTGAGCTTGGCCTCCTCCATTTCTCTACCGGTAGACAGAGCAACCTTTAGGGCAGAGCACGATCTGCTGTGCATCGCATTAGCCGCTCAATCGGTGATATTGGTTTGTGATCCTTGTTTTTAATTTTGCAAGGCTAACCAAAAGAATTTTTTTTTTTATATTGGCTTACCGATTTCTTGTTTTGTAGGTGGTGGGAAGGATAGTTGACATTGGCCATCGCCAACATGACGCTATCGAACAGATCGGCTTTCTCACAGCCGAGGTGGAAAACGAGAAGGGAAAGGCAGTAGAGGCCTCTCTCAGAGCCAAATCTTAGGCCATGAAAGCGGCAGCAGAGAGAGCGAGGGTCGATGTCGTAGTAGATAAGGCCAAGACTGCTGACCAACTGAGATTGGCGGCCGAGGAGAGGGTGAATGCCAGTGAGGAAGCGCTCAAATTGGCCAACGAGGCAATTGCCAAGCAGGAGGCCGATTTAGAGGAGTCGAAGAGGGCGATGGCAAACGCTGAATTCGAGATTTCCAAGTCATTCCAAGCTGGCAAGGATGCGGCCTTGGAGAATTATGTAGAAGAAGTGCCGAAGTTTGAGAACAGGGGGTTCAAACACGGTTGGCTCAAAGCCTTAGCTGCCGCTAACGTGGTATCGGAGCAGCCGATTCTATACGAGCAGGTAGACGTTGAGCCGCTGGAGTCTGACCCTGAAGACT
>NW_021029507.1:0-11878 GCF_004153795.1 Camellia sinensis
AGCCCACAGTAGTTGAGAGTTGATTATACTGAACACACAGTCCGTATACTTCGCTTCTGAACACACGACTACTTCATTTTATTTGTATGCAGCTTATTTCACTTCGTCGGTACATAGCCGATCCCATTCCATTGGCACGCAGCCCAGTTCATTTCATCGGCACACAGCCCATTTCATTTCATCGGCACACAGCTCGTTTCATTTCTTCGGCACACAGCCCATTTCATTATCATTGGCATACAGCCCATTTCATTATCATTGGCATACAGCCCATTTACTTCATTATTGACACATATATTCATTCCGAATGCAGGGTGGTTCCCGCAGTGTGCGAGGATATGGTTCCACCATGGCGCGGGATTGGTATGCTGAGCTCCCGGAGGGCGTCAGGGATTTGGTAGACTTGGCAGGGTTTGGGCCCTTCTGCGCCGGGTTGTCACGCTGTCCTGCCAGGAGGACCTTGATGGCAGCTTTGGTAGAGAGATGGTGGGACACCACCAATTCCTTTCATTTCTCTGCCACCGGGGACATGACCATGACCCCTTTTGACTTTGCTGTATTGACCGGCCTTGATGTAGGAGGTTGGGCCATCCCCTATGACGAGGATATGGGCGAGTGGGAGGCCGCCTGGATGTATTTGTTGGGGGCTCGCCCACCTGTTGATAGGGTTTCAGGGAGAGTCAGATACACTTGGTTCTCCTCCTATTTCCGGCGGGCTGAGATGGTGCCCGAGACTCTTGAGGAGACAGAGCAGTATGCTCGTGGCTTCCTGATGTTCCTCTTCGGGACTACCCTGTTCGCCGACAGAGGGAACACCATTGGGCTATATCTGCTGAGCGCTCTAGTCGACCTATCACAGGTCAGTAGATATGATTGGGGTGGCGCTGGCCTGGCTACCCTCTACTTTTATATGAGCGCGACCTCCCGCGGGCGGGGCGATTTGCTTGGCGGCTACTGGAGAGCTTGGGAGGTACTTCCTGTCTCTTTGATTTACATTTCTGCTCTTCATTACTTGTACATTGCACATACAGCGCACTTTTACAGCCTGCATTTTGCTCTCAGCATTTCGTACTCACATTCTGCACTACTTTTCTCAGCTATGGGTTTATGTATACTTCCCATCGTTAGCCCCAGTGCTGGAGGTGGTGGGGATTCCCGTGACCCCATATTCATTGATATTTGAGGGCCCGCACCGGGCGAGGCCTCGAGAGACCCTGGTTCGCCTGCGACAGTACTTCGACACTGTGCGACACTCAGAGGTACTTCAGAACTTTCAGTTCTTTTCATTTTCATCTTTGACTTGCTCTGTATATCCTCATTTTCTGATTGGTTTATACATTTATCATCCGCAGATTACTTGGCAGCCTTGGGCACCCCTGGGTGATGATCTCCTACTTCAGTATACCGGAGCATCAGGCATCTCCCGGTATAGGGTCCTGCTCGAAGGGCCAGTCGGCAGAGTCTGGTTCCTGGGGGAGCGCTTTCTATGCCAGGTACGGGGGTATCTTTCCCAGGATGTTCCCGCAGTACCTCCAGCTAGTATGCGGACCGCTGAGGCTCTCTTACTCAGAGGTAGTCGGCGCCATGCTGGGCAGCGATGCTTTGCTGTATGTTGCAGAGGGGGACTACGCCACCTATCGTCACATTTATTTGATGCCTCCATTGACAGAAGCTCGTATTCCGATGATGAGACCTGCCGGTATGTCATCCTCGGACCAGGCTCGGGCTCGAGCTACAGACATCCCTTCTTCTAGCCGGGCTGGCACATCTAGAGGTGGGAGTAGACCAACTCCCCCGGCTCCGTCGATTCATCCTCATGTCGGATGGCCAGATATGCCCACTGAGTTGATGGCGTGGCAGTACGGGGCTAGCTCTCCGATTCCGATTCCGCTAGAGCCTCTGATGCCCAGTGATCGATACGCCATTGATCCGGACTCACCGCCGGTACGCTCCACTTTCGTCATTCATCATTTCAGATGTTTAGATACTCATTTGTTCACTGATGATTATGAACTCATTTTTGCAGCCATCGCGAGGGTACATGGAGGAGATGGTTGAGCTGGTGGCCACACTCGAGGGCATGGTCCTACGCAGGGAGGCACAGTTGTCTGTTGCGGGCATTCAGGTACCCTTCAGTTTTTTGGCATTTATCATACTTCTGATGACATGCTGATTTCTACTGCATTGATAGACTACTTGTGTAGAGCACATCTGACACACACCTCACTTGTACACTGTATTTACATGCACCCACTTCATGTAGCCTTTGCTTATATCTGTATCCGATGTACATGTTTGGACTGATGTATTTGATTTGAACTCCTTGTTTCCAGATGCCTACATGGTCCGGTCAGCCGCAGGCCAGGCCACCTGGGCCTCATTGGGGAGCTGGGCCATCTGAGCCTTTTCAGGGGGCGGGGTCATCTCGGCCTTCCCGAGGAGGGGCCATCTCGGCCTTCCCGAGGAGCCGGGCCATCTAGGCCTTATCGAGGAGCTCGAGGAGGGCCTGTCCGCAGACGCAGAGCTCATGTTGTGGAGGTGGAGCCTGATGAGGAGGAGGAGGAGGAGGAGGAGGCTACCGACCGTCAGTTCGAGACATCTGTTGAGGAGGGAGGCTCCGGTTTCGGCTCGGGGAACAGAGGCGAGACTGAGAAGGATCCTGAGGATGACAGCTCCGACTCTGATGATGGTGTGGAGGTTGTCCCGCAAAAGAGGACTAGGCGTGCTTCTCGTTCCCGCTCCCGAGGATTTTGATGCTGCTATTTCCATGCTTTATTTTTCTTTTACTTAGTAGTTTGTAGCACTATGCACATTGTTAGGCAGTTTTATTTTTGTAAAACTTGTACCTTTATTTGTTGTAAAGCATGATGAAATGAAATAGCTTTTGGAAAGGTGTTTGTATTTTGAACTTTTAGCATCATATCGCATCAATTTGTTTCGCATAAGAATGAAATTGAATGGTAATGCGCATTGTAATCACCAAATCAGGTAGTGAACCGACGCAACAGACTAAACAACTCAACCTACTAAGATATAACAGAATCTTTAGTAAGTTTACAACTCGATAAGCAAAAAGCAACAACGCAAACAAACAATACTTTAACAAAAATTGCTTAAACAGAGAGCAATGACTCAAAACATAAAACACGTCCGCTCGACGAACAACTCGATAAGCAAAATGCAACAACTCGATAAGCAAAACTCAATAACAACAAAGTGTACTCCTGACGATCTGGGCATCGGAACGCGTCTGAGATGAAGGCCTTCGACTCTCCCGTTGCATGGAAATGCTTAGAGTTCTCCTTTGAAGAGCAAAACAGGGCCGAGGAGACACACTGCAGCATTGCCAACCATCCCTGGGAGCTGGCCGGCCATTTTTGCAAAAAGTGAATGGCTGGCCAGCCAGAGATATGCCACGGCATGGAGGACTAGAGAGCTTCTGGCCCCTGCTTCAACCTTCAGTTGTACTTTGTCAGACGAATGCGTGGATTGGCTCAAAGAGGAGGTATAAGTTGGGCCCAGCTTGGCATCAAATGCTCCGTCCAGCTCTGGAAGGGGACACAGAGATACTTAATTCGACTATGCCCCAAATTTATTGCTTATTTAGCATTTTCAAGTTTTCTTTATGAATGTACTAAAATAAGCAACCTCGATTGTAATGCAAGAGCAGGAGAACTCTATTTTGAAATCAATGAAATTGAAGTTATGGTACTGAAAATTTTCACTTTTGGTCCAAACAATGGTCTAAAAGTCGTAAAAAAGTTGTTTGAACAAAGTCACTTTTAATTTAAAACTTTTCAAAAAACTATTTTTGGACCAAAAGTGGAAAATTTTCAGTACCATAACTTTCAATTTCATTGATTTCAAAATAGAGTTCTCTGCTCTTGCATTACAATCGAGGTTGCTTATTTTAGTACAGTCATAAAGAAAACTTGAAAATGCTAAATAAGCATAAATTTGGGCATAGTTGAATCAAGTATCTCTGTGTCCCCTTCCAGAGCTGGACGAGCATCTGATGCCAAGCTGGGCCAAATTGTACCTCCTTGAGCCAAATCCAGCATTCATCTGACAAAGTGCAACTGAAGGTTGAAGCAGGGGGGCCAAAAGCTCTCTAGTCCTCCATGCCGTGGCATATCTCTGCTGGCCAGCATTCACTTTTGCAAAATGGCCGGCCAGCTCCCAGGATGGCTAGCAATGCTGTAGTGTGTCTCCTCGGCCCTGTTTTACTCTTCGAAGAGAACTCCAAGCATTTCCTGCAACGGGAAGTCGAAGGCCTTCATTCCGGATGCGTCCGACTGCCCAGATCTCAGAAGTACACTTTGTTGTTGTTGAGTTTTGCTTATCGAGTTGTTGCATTTTTCTTATCGAGTTGTTTGTCGAGCGGACGTGTTTTGTGTTTTGAGTCATTGCTCTCTGTTTAAGCAATTTTGTTAAAGTCTTGTTTTTTGCGTTGTTGCATTTTGCTTATCGAGTTGTAAACTTGCTAAAGATTCTGTTATATCTTAGTAAGGTTGAGTGTTTTAGTGTTTACGTCGGTTCATACACGACGTAACATTACCTTTCAAATTCATTTTTGTGCGAAAAAATTGATGCGATACGATGCTAAAAGTTCAAAATACAAACACCTTTTCAAAAGCTATTTCATTTCATCATGCTTTACAACAAACAAAAGGTACAGGTTTTACAAAAACAAAACTGCCTAACAATGTGCAAAGTGCTACAAACTACTAAGTAAAAGAAAATAAAGCAGGAAATAGCAACATCAAAATCCTCGGGAACGGGAACGAGAAGCACGCCTGGTCCTCTTTGTGGGACAACCTCCACACCATCATCAGAGTCGGAGCTGTCGTCCTCAGGATCCTCCTCAGCCTCGCCTCTGTTCCCCGAGCCAAAACCGGAGCCTCCCTCCTCGACAGATGTCTCGAACTGACGTCGGTGGCCTCCTCCTCCTCCTCATCAGACTCCACTCCCACAATGAGCCCTGCGTCTGCGGACAGGCCCCCCTCGAGCTCCTCGAAAAGGCCTAGATGGCCCGGCTCCTCGGGAAGGCCGAGATGACCCCCCCTGATAAGCCCGGATGGCCCAGCTCCCTGATAAGGCCAGATGGCCAGCTCCCCAATGAGGCCCAGGTGGCCTGGTCTGTGGCTGACCGGACCATGAAGGCATCTGAAAAAAAGAGTTCAATTCAAATACATCAGTCCAAAATATATACATCAGATGCAGATACAAGCAAAAGCTACGTAAAGTGGGTGCATTAAATACAGTGTACAAGTGAGGTGTGTGTCAGATGTGCTCTACACAAGTAGTCTATCGATGCAGTAGAAATCAGCATGTCATCAGAAGTATGATAAATGCCAAAAAACTGAAGGTACCTGAATGCCCGCAACAGACAACTGTGCCTCCCTGCGTAGGACCATGCCCTCGAGTGTGGCCACCAGCTCAACCATCTCCTCCATGTACCCTCGCGATGGCTGCAAAAATGAGTTCATAATCATCAGTGAAACAAATGAGTTCTAAACATCTGAAATGATGAATGACGAAGTGGAGCATACCGGCGGTGAGTCCGGATCAATGGCTATCGATCACTGGGCATCGGAGGCTCTAGTGGAATCGGAATCGGAGAGCTAGTCCCATACTGCCACGCCATCAACTCAGTAGGCATATCTGGCCATCCCAGATGAGGATGAATCGACGGGTTCGGAGGAAACGGTCTACTCCCACCTCTAATGCGCCAGCCCTGCTAGAAGAAGGGATGTCTGTAGCCGAGCCTGAGCCTGATCCGAGGATGACATACCGGCAGGTCTCATCATCGGAATACGAGCTTCTGTCAATGGAGGCATCAAATATATGTGACGATAGGTGGCGTAGTCCCCCTCCGCAACATATAACAAAGCATACTGCCCAACATGGCGCCGACTACCTCTGAGTAAGAGAGCCTGTCAGCGGTCCGCATACTAGCTGGAGGTACCGCGGGAACATCCTGAGAAAGATACCCCCGTACCTGGCACAGAAAGCGCTCCCCCAGGAACCAGACTCTGCCGACTGGCCCTTCGAGCAGGACCCTATACCGGAGATGCCTGAGCTCCGGTATACTGAAGTAGGAGATCATCACAGAGGTGCCCAGGCTGCCAAGAATCTGCGGATGATAAATGTATAAACCAATCAGAGAACGAGAATATACAGAGCAAGTCAAAGATGAAAAATGAAAGAACTGAAAGTTCTGAAGTACCTCTGATGTCGCAAGTGTCGAGTACTGTCGCAGGCGAACCAGGTCTCTCGAGGCCTCGCCCGGTGCGGGCCCTCAAATATCATGATAAATGGGGTCACGGGAATCCCCACCACCTCCAGCACTGGGGCTAACGATGGGAAAGTATACATAAGCCCATAACTGAGAAAGCAGTGCAGAATGTAAGTACGAAATGCTGAGAGAAAAATGCAGACTGTAAAAGTACGCTGTGTGTGCAATGTACAAGTAATGAAGAGCAGAAATGTAAATCGAGGGGACAGAAAATACCTCCCAAGCTCTCCGGTAGCCGCAAGCAAATCCGCCCCGCCCGCGGGAGGTCGCGCTCATGTAAAAGTAGAGGGTAGCCAGGCCAGCGCCACCCAATCATATCTACTGACCTGTGATAGGTCACTAGAGCGCTCAGCAGATTATGCCCAATGGTGTTCCCTCTGTCGGCGAACAGGGTAGTCCGAAGAGGAACATCAGGAAGCCACGAGCATACTGCTCTGTCTCCTCAGGAGTCTCGGGCACCATCTCCGCCCGCCGGAAATGGAGGGAAACAAGTATACCTGACTCTCCCTGAGACCTATCAACAGGTGCGAGCCCCCAACAAATACATCCAGGCGGCCTCCCACTCGCCCATATCCTCGTCATAGGGATGGCCAAACCTCCGACATCAAGGCCGGTCAATACAGCAAAGTCAAAAGGGGTCATGGTCATGTCCCCGGTGGCAGAGAAATGAAAGGAATTGGTGGTGTCCCACCATCTCTCTACCAAGAGCTGCCATCAAGGTCCTCCTGGCAGACAGCGTGACAACCCGCCAGAAGGCCCAAACCCTGCCAAGTCTACCAATCCTGACGCCCTCGCGGAGCTCAGCATACCAATCCCGCGCCATGGTGGAACCATATCCTCGCACACTGCGGGAACCACCCTGCATTCAGAATGAAATATGTGTCAATAATGAAATAAATGGGCTGTAATACAATGATATAAATGGGCTGTGTGCCAATAAGATGAAATGGGCTGTGTGCCGATGAAGTAAAATAAGCTACATGCAAATCACTATCTACTGGGCTGCGTAAGTGACATCATGGAAACACCAAAACAATGTTGAGCCCTTCTCCAATGTTGAGAGGGGCTCAAAATAAGCCCTAATCAGTTTACACATGCTCGAAAATAAATTCTCATGGGTCAAAAAATAGCATCGCAAAATTATGAATACAAGATGGTCAAGAAGCAAGTGTATTATGAGGGCTCAAACAGGGTTGAGCCCTTATGAGAAGTGAACGATGAGCTCAAAATAATGGCCCTTTTCAGTTAGGGCCGAAGCTTGACCAAAAAGATGATGGCTTAAAATGATAAGAAAAAGGGTCCAAAAGGATCAAAGTGTAACTTACCCTTGAAGATCAAGCTTTTGGTTGCTTCTTGGTGGATTTGCAGCTTCTTTAGCCTTCAAGAATCCCTCTATGCTGCTGGAAATGAGATGGTGGTGGTAGAGGCTTGGTGGTGTAGAAGGAATGAAGGTTAAGAGTTAGGGTTTTTTGAAGTTTGAAGAAGAAGACAAATGGGTTTAGGTGTTGTGCTTGGAGAGAATTTTTCTAACCTCTTAAAGAAGACCCTCAGCTGGTTATATAGGTCAAGAAAGGGGTAAAAGGGGGAATCAAATGGACCAGGAAACTCTCCACCCTACAAATATCCCCGGATAGAAAAATATCTGGGGGATTTGCCCCACAGCTGGAAAGGGCACAGTGAGGAGAGCACGGCCGGCCGCTCACTTTGGCCGGAGGTGGCGCGGCCGCCACACCCCTAGCCGCGGCTAGGGGTCAAAAGGGTCAACCAGATTTTCTGGCCGGCCAGGTTTGGGGAGGTAGCCCTATTGTGTGTACAACACAACCATGTAATTGAAATTCCAAGAAAGTGGGCCCAAGGGGTTCAACAAATGGCTCGGAAAGAGGGGGTCAAAAGGGTCAAGTTTGACTTACCTGGCGCGCCATGACCTTTTAGTGGCTCTCCAGTGTGTAATCACAGATATGTGGTTCAAAGTTCAAGAAAAAAAAAGGTCCAAGGGGTTCAACATTAGCCCGGAAGAAAAGGGTCAAAAGGGTCAGTGACCTTAATGGCCGGCCATGAACTTTTAGTGGCCTCCCAGGTGTGTAGATCACAGATATGTGGTTGAAAGTTGGCAACGCTAGCTCCAAGGTATTCAACATTAGCCCGGAAGTGCGAAAAAACGGGCCCGGGAGGCTCGGAGGAGAGATAACTGGTTGCTGAACAATTGCTGGCTCCCGCCCCCCCCCTTCAGTGACCTTCCTCGGATAAAACAGAAGGTACCTGCCAAAATAGACGAAACCGTTGAAAACGAATGTTCGGAGCCAAAACACGCAGTTCGGGGTCCGGAAATGGGCTGTTAAGCACCGAAAATTGTATTGAACCTCGAAGTGGGTTTCTCAGCCCCCAGTGTCCCTCAATGGATGAAATAAGATGTATGCCAAAAATCAGAGCAATAGGAGAATGGTAAAGCGGTCCCGAACCGAGGCACACGGCCCTGACGGCTCCGAAACCGGGAACGGACTCCGAAATGGGAAATAGGCCTACGGCCACCAAATGTAGCCTACGGAATGAGAGATGGTCTACGGGACCTCTCCCTCCCTTCAGGAAAAGAAACAGAGAAACCGAGTCTGGTTCGCAAACCGAGACAAGGCACAGAAAAGGGTTCGGGAGTCCGGAGGTAGGGCCTCACGGCCGCAACTCTGAATCTTCTGAACAAGCAGCATTATGCAATATCACCAAGCGCTCAATCGGTGACGCTGAGTCTTAGGGTCGGTCAAAATGGGGTGTCTACAGTTGCCCTCTTTGACAAGAACTCGGAAGTCACAAGTGACGGAGTGAATGTCCAAAGCCCAAGAGACGCCATTTTTGACAAGGCCGAAGACTTAGACAAACATACAAGATAAACAGAGATGTGCCCGCAGGCAGCCCGCAGGAGGGGCCAAAATGCAAATGATATGCAAGAACCGAAGGTAACCCAATGATGCAAATGCAGCAAGCTGTAATGAAGCAAGTATTCGCAAATGATGCAACAGTTTTAAGCAAGGATGCAAAGCAAACAACTACATTTCATGCAGTTAAGATGCGGAGGATTATTCAATCTCCGCCAGTCTCACGGAGGAAGATACGATACCTGCGATTCGTCTGGTCGCACCAGCCTCAATTGAACCGTACATACAATATCGTGCCTGCAAAAGAGAGAGAATTGCAAACAAGTACAATATGCTAACAACAAAATATTTACGCGATTCCGAAAGTTTCGACACAACGCGGCGTCGGTGAGTTGTATGCATCGCAATGCAAGAGTGGAAATGCGCGCAACGCATGCTCCAAACACAGAGGTATAACAAATAACAAGAATGTACATGACAATGTGAGTATGCCCTGGAATGCAAGATATGTGCATGAAAGTACAAAACGAGTATGAATCAGGGTGTTCATTCGTCGTGAAACAACGAGTACGGAAACGCGTGTTTCGGCGAAGGTAACTCGATCAGGCCTCCGATCTGCTTCCTTTGAAAGGTTACAACTCATTCACAAAGGATTAACACTTTGATTTTTGATGAATGATGATGAGACACATGTCAGACTTGAAACGGAAGTCCCCGACGGAGCAATTTCGCGACCGGAATGTACTTTTCTTGAACTTTTTCAGGTCCCGGGAACTCCGATCTTCCTCAAAATTTGCAGAGAGCTAGGTGAGCATGTGGGGAGCATGGCCGCCACTTATCTTCCAAGGGGGGGTGTCCACCGCGTTTCCACAAAAGCTAATGGCTGGCCGGCCATTTCTGCAAAAAGCAGATGGCTGGCCAGCTAGAAACAGGGGCCGGCCGGCCATGCCCTTTTCCGAGGGTATTTCGGTCTTTTTGCCTCTTTTTGCATGCCTTTCATCCAAGGCTTGAAGCCTATAAATAGCAGCCGAACCCCATTTCATTTCTTGTCTCTTTCAACACTTTTCTCTCCAGTTTTGAGTTTTACGCGCGTTTTCCAACCTCGCGCAAATTGTTTTCGTAAAAACACTTAGTTTTACACTTTGGAGCGATAAATTCCGTTGAAGCTTCTTTTTGCATTTTCACCATTGAGGTAAGTTCATCTTAATATTAGAATATTTTCTCGGGAGTTGACTTTTGTTGACTTTTTATTTCCGAAGAGTTGACTTTTTTGATCCAATTTTTGCGCATTTTGTTCATTTTTGCTCCCTTTTTGACAGATTCTTGAAATGGCGGACTTCTCCTCACGGTGGGGGTTTCCCAGGTGCCGGGATGATTCGATCCCGACTCTACCTCCGAGGACCCCGACTTTCTGCCCGAGAGGTACCGTCCGGCAGTGCACGTCCTCCTCGTGCCGTTTTCCGTCATTTTACCAGTTTCGACGAGAGAGCACCTGCGGATCTGCTTCTCAGAGAGCCGGAGCAGCATCTCTCTCACGAGGCCCGAGAGGTATTTACCTCAATCTTCGTTTTTTACTTTTCGCCCTTGCCATGCTTAAACATTTAGCTTGTGACATAGTACTTTCTTCACTCTTGAACATGTAGTTTCAACACTTTGAATTTCTACACTCGTCATTAATTATTGCGAACACACAGCCCACATTAAACACACGGTCAAACACTGATTGTCGAACACCAGCACCCGAATTCGAAAGTGAACACACAGCCCACACTTTAAAGTTTTCTGAACACGCAGCCCAGATAGATAGTGAACACGCAGCCCAAAGTTAACTGAAATGAAATTGAACGCGCACCCAAATTCAAAATTCTCTGAACACGCAGCCCAGTAGATAGTGAACACGCAGCCACAATTAACTGAAAGTTTGAACACGCAGCCCAAAATTCAAATTCTCTGAACACGCAGCCCAGAGTAGATAGTGAACACGCAGCCCACAAATTAACTGAAAGTTTGACACACGCAGCCCAAAATTCAAAATTCTCTGAACACGCAGCCCAGGTAGATAGTGAACACGCAGCCCACAAATTAACTGAAAGTTGAACACGCAGCCCAAATTTCAAAATTCTCTGAACAGCAGCCCAGAATAGAAGTACACAGCAACATTAAACTGAAAGTTGAACACGCAGCCCAAATTTCAAATTCTCTGAACACGCAGCCCAGTAGATAGTGAACACGCAGCCCACAATTAACTGAAAGTTGAACACGCAGCCCAAAATTCAAATTTTCTGAACACGCAGCCCAGGTAGATATGAACACGCAGCCACAAATTATAACTGAAGTTGACCACGGCAGCCCAAAATTCAAAATTCTCTGAACACGCAGCCCAGGTGATAGTGAACACGCAGCCCACAAATTACTAAAGTTGAACACGAGTTCCAAATTCAAATTCTGAACACGCAGCCAGGTAGATAGTGAACACGCAGCCCACAATTAACTGAAAGTTGAAACCGCAGCCCAAAATTCAAAATTCTCTGAACACGCAGCCCAGGTAGATAGTGAACACGCAGCCCACAATTAACTGAAAGTTGAACACGCAGCCCAAAATTCAAAATTTCTCTGAACACGCAGCCCAGGTAGATAGTGACACGCAGCCACAAGTTTAACTGAAAGTTGACACGCAGCCCAAAATTCAAAATTCTCTGAACACGCAGCCCAG
>NW_021029509.1:0-17256 GCF_004153795.1 Camellia sinensis
GTTGTTGTCCACGAGTATTTATAATACCTAGCCATAGATTTGTGACAAATTTGATAAGCATAGCATTGTGGGCACGAGTATTTATAATATATTTGCTTTCATTGGAAATTTTTCACCTAGGAGAAATTTATATCGGATAAGACCATATCAGGAAAAATGAAGAACATTAAGCCGAAAGCACGCAAGAGTATAAATAAATATTACAAAAGGTGATATAGCCCTCAAGTTGTTAGAGAAGGGAGGAGAAAAAATATAATAATTCAATCGTTATAATATGTATTTTTTTTTAAATATTTTAATTTATATGTCAGAACCAATCATATTTAGGACAGTGAGAATGTGAAAGTTGATTAGTTATGAGAAATGAAGAACTAGTTTGAATTGAATTGAAGCTATCAATCTGTACGGTCATTACACTAAAGTCGACAAGTGGTGTATGCGGCTATCAAGTATACCTTCAGCC
Organism: Camellia sinensis; assembly: GCF_004153795.1. Taxonomy (NCBI): domain Eukaryota; kingdom Viridiplantae; phylum Streptophyta; class Magnoliopsida; order Ericales; family Theaceae; genus Camellia; species Camellia sinensis. Next base: position 464 of record NW_021029509.1, read on the forward strand.
ATTATTCACTCAACCTTTTCCTGTTAATCTTTCCATAGGGAAAGTTTAGTGCACATTATGGGCTTTGTGGGAGCATGGACAAGAAGCAACGTAGTCCGAGCACTGAGTGAGAGGAGGGTAGGGGACCAAGTGAATACTAAGAGTAGGTCGTGAACCACAAACAATGCATCCTTTCTTTTTCAATATCCTGGACTTATCTTTACACTAATCTTAGAAGGCCATTAGGTCAAACTAGGCTTTGATATACAATTTTTGGAGGGCTTGCCAACTATTAGGTCAAAGTTATTTTGGCTTCCTGTGACAGTATTAAAGGGTTTTATTATAATATTGATGTATTCTTGTCTGGACACTTAATTAGATGAGACGTATCAGTATATATATATATTTGCTTAGAACTTGTTTGTAATTTTGTGCATTATAGGACCTGGGTTCAGCGGTCTCATCCCGGGAAGGATGACGATTCATCCAGGCGGATGCCGATTAACACATCAGCTAATAAGGTGATAACGCGATTGACAAGCGGTAACGCGCATTATCCGCGACTTACATAATTTGAGCAATTTAGGCAATTCGATGATGATGAATATTTTCATATTCTTACAACAACCTCATATCAGGTACTGAAGACACACTAATGAACATATTCAGTAGTTCAACATATTGTTGTTATTCTCAAACCATATTTCAGAATGAGAAATATTACACATCGACGTGAATCAAAAAAATATATTTATAAAAATATATAAATATCTATAAATTCATAATTAAAAATCAATTAATCATAAAAAATTTTACTTTTTTATAAATGCTTTTTTTTAATCTCACTGATGATTAATTCTCCTTTTAGAATTTTAACCAAATACAAATCACAAGTAGAAGATTTGACTTTTTTAAAATTTAAGGGATTGACTCGAGAATTAAGATTCATTTAAATTGTATTTGAATTATAAATTTAAATACAGATTTTAAAAAAAAAATGAAAAGATAAAATGTATCTAATATTTCATTTACATTGTTCTCACATTGTTAAGGGGGGAAAAAAGGATAAATTCATCCCAATGGTTTTCAAATGCCTAATGTGAAGTTGAATAAGAATTTATGTTTGTTCTATAGACAATACTTAGTTAAGAGATCATTGAATTATTGTTGAAAATTTAGAAATATAATTGATACAAATTAAATATCAAGGATCAGAATAAAATAAGTGACATTTTTAACAACCATTTTAAAATTAACGTATAATTTAAAAAACAAAAACAAATGATGTCGAACCGAACTGCCCATAAGGCACTTGATCCTCCATCCCAAATTGCTAGGTTTAATGCTTTGATTTTCATTAATCCCATCCAAACAAAATCGCTTTTGTGTTTTACATGCAAACACTACAAGAAATAACACATTTGCCGACCAAAAAATTGGTCGCTAAAAGCCCATTTTCAGTCGGCAAAAATTATTCGCGACTAATTTTTTTGGTCGCTACTTTGGTTGCCAATTAAGGGTCAGCTAAAGTAATTCGCGACCAAAATTTTTGTTGGTCGGGAAAAGTTGGATTTGCCGACTAATTTTTGGTCGCTAAATATATCATTACTGCGACTAATCCATTTTGTCGGTAAAACACTTTGGTCGCGAAAAGTGATATTTTCCCGACCAAATATCTTAATCGCCAATTTTCACATTCCACGACCAAACAGATTAGTCGCCAAAAGTCGAGGAATTGCCGACTAACAATTTAGTCGCCAAAAGGTAAGGAATTGCCGACCAATGATTTTAGTCGCAAAAGTGTAGAATTTGCCGACCAATTTTTTAGTCGCCAAATCTCTTTATTTATTTTTATTTTTTTTGAGAACAGTCAATTTTTGTTTATAAACATTCAATCCAATATCGAACAAAATTCATTCAACCCAATCACAATTAAGGAACAAAAACATTTAAAAAAGAAAAAGCTTAGGAACAATAATTAACAAATTTCCTTTCTTGTAACCACTGCAGGAAAATTGATTTTTAGCAACGTTTCAAAAATGCCACTATAAGCCTGAAAAACACCGTCATAATTTATAGCGACGTTTAATATTTTCGTCGCTAATACGGCCACCGTAATAACTTCACAACGTTCTAAAAATGTTGCTAAAAACATCATACGACGTTTTAAAAAACGCCACAAAAACTTTAACATCCACTGCCATTTCTGTCACAAAATAACGTGTTAGGTCCCTGTGTTGTCAAATCCGGAGACAAAATCGTGTGTTATTTCAAAACCATGTTTTTCTGTTTTTGTCCTGTCCGCTCGAGCGGAGACTCTTGAGCTCGAGCGTAGATTCGCAGGTCACAGTAGTTTGACAGGGCAAGCACAGATACTGGAAGGTGTGATTTTACGCTCGAGCGGAAACTCCTACGCTCGAGCGCATCTCTGTTTCTTCGTGTGCAGTCTTTGTTCAGTCCGCTCGAGCGGGCTATGTTGAGCTCGAGCGGAGATCGCAGATTCAGATTCTTATTCTTATTTAAAGCTGTTAACGTTGTTTTGTTGCGGACGTTTTCCTAGATCTGATAAAAAACAAACTAGGGTTGAGTTTAAAAGTCTTCTTGGGAGATTTTTGAGAGTTTTTCTTGATGTCTTGAGAAGAGTTCTTCACTCAGGATCTAAAATACATACATCAAGGAGTTGGTTTCTTTAAATTCAAGAGAGAGTTCTCTTCGGTGGATTCCGAAGATTCCAGCATATAGTTTCGAAAGGTGTTTGATTCTATATGTGGGTGAGGTTGTGGAATCAACTTCAAGATTGATCAGTTCCGAGATGAAGTCGTGAAAAAGAGTTACAGAAGATTCGAAGACAGATTGACTAAGTTGGGTAATTTGTAAGATATCTTTGTAATCTTTTTACTTCAGTAGTGAATTGGTTTATGGCGTTTCGCCCGTGGTTTTTTAATCACAGTTGGAGGTGTCCAATTGTGGGTTTTTTCCACGTAAAAATCTTTTGTGTCGATTTATTATTTTATCTGACAAAACAAGCAATCTAAATCACTTTCGTAAGTGCTTGTTGATTTAGATTGTGTGTTTTGGTTTTTTTGGGATTTGGAATATTTTAATCTTGATTTAATCACGAATCACTTAGATTTTCATAACGTATGACATTATGATGACGTCATTTAGTAGCGTTTTTTTGCAAAACGCCACATTTTTTTTTTCTAAAATATAACATAAGCCAACAAAAATTTAACTAAAATATAGCATAACACACCCAAGTAATTTAATTAAAATATAGCATAACACAGAGTCAAAGAATTTAACTAAGAAGAAAACGTGAGAATTTAACATGTATACAAGAGCAATAGTACGTACAATCTATGATTTGGCAAAAACAATCACTAAAAATTCAATCTCAAACTACACTCTGCTCTCACCAAAAATTAAAAGAACAAAAAAATCAAAGAAAATAACAAGGTATGAGGCCATTGGAACAGTTCTTCAGCTCTTCTTGTAGTATGCTCATATCACAATGACATCCTATTGCAATTTCAATGTCTCGTTGCCCATCCATGGATCTGCTAGTTTCACTTTTGCGATTTCTAATCAAACGTTATGTGATAAACATATATGACTAACTAATCAAGTGCCTATATAGATAAACATATCCAGCCACCAATTGCTGCATGCTATAATTATTATCAATTAGATAAAACCTTTAGATCATATATTTTAATAATATGTTGTCCAAAATATGACATCAACTCAAATGTTTCAGTATTCTAATACCCTGAATTTTCTCAAGATCATTTACCATGCTTTCAGGGACTGCTAAAAATTAGGCACTTTGTCGAACAAAAATCTGTAACAAAATTAACACTTCTTAGAAATCACCACAGCAGAGATGATGAGTTACAATAATATTCCACCTTAACAACTTTAATTTTAAGAATAAAACTTACAACAAAAAAGAGGCCTTCTTTCATTGAGTTTGTTCTATCTACTCCTTCTTTTCTTTCTTTGATATTTGAACCTGCATTTGACAAGATCAAATGACATGAATAAAACATAATTTCAAATTAGATGAAATTATTCAACAGCTTTTTTTTTAACATTATGAGAGACATAATAACAATTTTTCTTTTTGTAACATTCATCTATAAGATTTTTGTACCTAAAAAGGCTTCACCAATGTACCATATTGATAGCAAAATAATGTTAAAAGTTTTCAATTATTTGAGTTTTAAAAACAAGTGCCCCTTAGAAGCACCAATCCAGTGATTTAAATTAAATTAGAATTTAAAACTAAAACCAACATAATTCCAAATGTTCAATACCAAAAAAAACAAAAACAAAAAACAAAAAGCAGCAACTCCAAATTCAACAGCAAAGACAAGCAGTAATCCCATAAGCAAACAATAAGTAATAATCCCATTTAAAAGTATCTCTAACAGCAGTAGCAGCCACCACTTAAAATAGCAACATTAAATACACAACCTCATTACTAATTTTGAGATAATATTTTGTGCAATACTTCAAAATGCAATGTATCTAAACTTAATAGAAACTACTGGGGGACAAATAACTATTTCTTAGCTTATTCAACTAGGACAGTAAATAACATTAAGGATATCAAACCTTGTCTATTAGGAGTCCTTTATCTGACAGATTAATGCTCTTCTTCATTCTTTCAATAATGGTTATGGTGTCAACATCCTAAAAATAAACAAACAGTAAGGAAGATCAGCACCAAAGGAATATTCAAAATAAGAAAAATTTCTTATGCTAGCCGATTAACCCATGATAACAAGGCCAAAAAAAGGTTAGACACAGCAAAGGGCCACACCAAAAAAAAAATAAATTAAATTCCCTCTTTTCTTGAACAACCAGAATCAACTATGCTGGATGGGTGACGTTGAACAACCAAAATAGGAATGGAGCAAAAAAGACATGAAGAAAGGATGTCAAACATCAAGATGCACATGATATACAAAATACCTGAGATTCCCTGCACGGGGAAATGCATCTTCAACAAAACATGAACAACCACTTGACTTGACTTGAGTTTGTCATGGATGTTTTTAAAGAATTATACCACTAACAAATGTTCTCGAGGGAAAAATCAATAAAATAATAATCGATGTCTAATGAAATTAATGTTATACAAAATTACACAATACATTGGCACAGAATTAACCAATAACTACAATTTTCAGGGACATCAATCCCATGAGTCAACTACAAGTAGGATAGAGTAATGCATTGAACCATCAACTGCCTTAAACCCACATCGGAATAATAGATACTGCAGTAATGCTCACATCAAGTTGCATCTGACCATTGTGGTAGGGTTCTTGTTATCTTCCATTGCTTACCTTTGAATCAATAGAAACAAAAACCTCAAGAGAAAACAAACAAGATAGCCAGATAGCCAAAGGGCCTCATTCTAAAAGACAACAGATCCAAAGATCAAAAATCTGAAGAGGCCATGTCACAAACAGGTCTGACACTAAAATAGCTACCAGGTTAAATGACACTGAAATAGCTACAAAATTTTTTATTATTAATTCAATGACAATGATACAAACCTCATATGTGCAGGGACTCAAACCATATTTAAGACAACCATATGCATGATACATGTTGACAAGCAGTTTCACCAACATAAGCCCCTGTATGTTCATATTAAGAACCATAATTAAAAATTGCTCACAGTTTCGGTACCAGATGACAATTTTGCTTAATCAAACAAAAAAAAAAAGGAAAAAAAAAACAACAACAACAACAACAACATTACTTAGATATGAACTAATCAATTAAAATGGAATCACTTGATCACCAGGGGAATAATTACATATTCAATACCATTACAACTTCAAAGCAACAAAGAAATGTAACTTGAAATAACCACATATAAACAAAACTCCAGCTTCAATACCATTAGCATGATTGATGAATAGATCACTTGAGAAACAAAGATCAACCATTAACATGATTGATGAATACATCACTGGAGAAACAAAGATCGACAGAGAAACATCAGGATTCAGCAAATAAAAACAAATAACCATGTAAAAGTTCCATGGCTATAATCAGCACCTAGGCAAGGATGTGGCATATGGCACACAAAAAAATGTGAAGTAATTTCATTTATAAAAAAAAATAACAATAATAACTTACAAAAATAAGATAACACTAGGTATATGGCAGTACGATGTTATATTTGAAAAAATTTCTATACCAACCAATGGATAAATAACAGGCACTACACCATAATTCTTTTTCCAAATAAGAACTGCTCCAAAAGTTAATCAGAATTTCAGAGAAATATCGAGCATGTGAAAATTCCCTATAGTTTTAAATGTAAACTTAAATCATCATTCTAGATGAAATTTTACATTACAATTCACAAGACAAAATCACAGCAGGTCAAATATGTAGAACACATTTTCCCATGTTAAGTGCTGTTAGAACATTAGCTGGTGAACATGTCTCTTACTTTTTTTCTAACAACTAATAGAAGCTCAAAGAAAACCCAAAAAATAACCAGCAATATAAGAATAATTTATATCCACATTACTTGTCCACTCCAAGCTAAACAGAACCACAAAGCAATAAATTCATACTGCTTATATAGAGTAACATTCCTTGTATTCTTCTTATTTCCAACATCTTTTAATATAATAAAAAGACAATCAGTCCAAACCCAGTTCATCCAACAGACTATCATAATTTCTCTAATTCAAAACCCATTTTGGAATTTCATCGAACAGGTCATCCACATACTCTCACCATAGCCAAATTCATATAACAATTATATAGTATATATAGAGAGAGATGGAGGGGGGAGAAATAGGGGTAAAAGGGACAAGAGGGCCGATGGTGGTTGTTTACGGTAGAGAAGGAATATACTCACAACATGACTTCTGAGGAGTCCATTAGCAAAGGAGGTGAGAATACTTGATCCTGAGCTTCCTCTCCGTCACAATATGACTTCTGTGAATCAAAAACTGTCAAATTTGACCCAGCAGCTAAAAGAAAACCATTTACCTATAACCAATTATTTAGGATACAACTAAAAACTATAAGAATAACTATGAGACAAATAAATATATATTATAAAAAACGCATAAAGCAGTTACTTGAGCTCAACTAATTCCCAATTCAAATGAATTCATTGAGCTCCGATACCAAAATAGAGGAAAGAACACAGAATCAAAGATAGATCAGAGTCGACAAACACTCGCCTGAACCCAAATTACAGAGGGAGACAAGAAGACAGAGATATAGAAAAGAGACCGAACAGAGAGACAGAGAGGGTTGTCGGTCGAGTATGGTCTGAGACAAAATAAAAGTCACCAAATGAATTTGTGTGAGAGAGAGAGCAACAGAGGGTGATGGCGAGTGTGGTCTGAGGATCTGAGGATATGAGGATCAACAAGAGATCAGTGTGGTCGTCGGTCGAGTGTGGTCTAAGGATCTGTGTGAGAGAAAGACAGAGGGCGATGGCGATTTGCGGCGGTGGTGATGTGCGACAGACGTGAGCAACGGTGGTGAGGGACTTCGGTGCGCTAGAGAGAGTGGGGACCGATTGAGAGAGAGAACACAGAAAGAGGGAGAGGGCGGACCAACATAGAGAGACACAAAGAACGAGCTAGAGACAAAGGGGAGATTAGGGCTTTTTTTATTTTTTTTTTTCTGTTTTCTTGGTACAAAACGACGTCGTTTTACAATCGGCGACCAATTTTTTTTGTCACAAAAAAATTTCAATTCCCGCCACGTTTCAATTTTCCCTCCCAAACTTTTGGCGACTAAAAGACCAGATTAGTCACAGTAATGGTACCTTCACCAACAAACTTTTTTAGTTGCCAAATCTCAATCAACGTCGACTAAAATATTAGTCGCTAAAAGTACTAATTTGGCGACTAATTTTTTTTTGCTTGCTAAAAATAAGTTTTTTGTGACCAACTCATTTTTTGGTCGCTAAAATATGACCTTCTACGACCAACTCATATTTGGTCGCCAAAAATAATGATCATTCGCGACTAATTAATATTTGGTCCCCAAAAGGTAACTTTTAGCTACCAACTTTTATATTAGTCGTGGAAAGTGGTTGCTAAAAGTACAAATTCTTGTAGTAAAATAAAAAGAAAAAGAAAATCATATTACACATCGCAAAAAAGGTAAAAAGCAAGGAAAATCTTACTACATACCATAAAAAGGTATAAAAACCATATACACTATTATTTTCAGTCATCAAATATTTAAAATGAAAAATAAGTCATTAATCGCTCCATTAGGCTGTAGACAATGCCAGTTTAGTATATAACTGAATACTAACTTTGTCATAGCCAAAAGTTGCCACAGTAAGTCATAATTATCACTATATGAAACATAACTAAATATATTACATTGGACCGTGACCAACTTTGCATTTACTAGCTAACACCAACATTATAATCAAGGTCGGCCCTGGGCATATGCCTATTAGGCCATGGCTTAGGGTCCCTTAAAATAGACCCAAAAAAGGAGCCCCTCCTATTATAGTTTAATGTAATATATTAGGTATATTTTAAGTCTAAAAAAAATTAAAAAAGGCCTAAACCAACTTAAAATAAATTAACCTATTAAAAAATTAAAAGGCTCATTCAAAATCAAAAATCCCAAACTAACTTAGAGTTAGTTACTTCTTCTATTTTGTTGATCAAGTCCTTTGTTCACTCAAAAATAGGTTCGAACAATTCAAAATATATGAGGCGACCGTTGGCTTTTTGTTTGACTTGAAAAAATGTAGTGATAAATCATTGAAGGCGGAATGTGTGAACCTTCAAGAATTTTTAAAACATGATGAGATTTTCAATATTTATGGAAGAGATTTATTAATGGAGCTAAAAGTCTTGAAAGAGATATTGCTAAAAGAAGTCATTAAACCAATTGAAGTGCTCAATCATCTTTCGTTATTGGCAAATTGTTTCCCAAGTTCATGGATTGCTTATAGGATACCTTTGACCATTACGGCTATAGTTGCATCGGGAGAAATAAGCTTTTCAAAGTTGAAAATGATCAAAAATTACCTTCAATCAACCATGTCACAAGAAAAAGGGATTTTTGGTGGAACCCCCCTTTTTGGCCTTTTTATTAGGGTAAAGGATAACCCAATTAATTTTCTTTCAAAAAGTCCCTGAGGAAGAAATGCTTACCTTAATAAGGACAGACATTATAATTTCTATTTTTTTATCACCAAATCCCTTATATAGTAATATCTACAGTATGAAAATTCTTAAATCTAGCGTAGCCCATGAAACATAGACATCTCCAAACATCAACTTACAAAATCGATGAAGACGATCTCCAAATCTAAATCTCGCAAGCCTACATTCCCTCATCAAGATTTCGAAAGATTATATATATAACATCTTGGTATATTGGTGAACATGTTATTCTCATTAGATCTGGACTGTATCATTCAGAATTCTCTCAATAGATCTGTGATCTGCTTGTATAATTATGTTTCTTGTTTGTTTGTTTGATTTATTTGTGTTTATCAAATTCATTTGATAGAACTAGATAAAATTACTCTGTTCTATGTTGTTTTCATTGACAAAATCAGAATAAATTTAAGCTCAAAGTCTCACAGTTACTCGTTTTTAGAGTTAAAATTTTACTCTTAGCAGATAAAATCTTTAACCTCATACAGAATAAAATTTACTCTTTAACTAAAGTCTCACAGTTACTACTCTTTCAGAGTAAAATTTACTTAGTTCAGAGTGTAAAATTACGCTTTATACAGAGCTAACAATTACTTTTCATACAGAAAAAATTTACTTTCATACAAAGTAACAATTTATCTATACATATGTAAAGGATACAAGGTTTCAAATATTAGGGTTTAAGTACTTCAATAATCTTATCTTGAAGACAATAGAATATTGAGGCTTCCCACCAAATCCCCCAAAAAAATGAATGGATTTAATATTTACATTAAAATATTGCAAAAAACAAATTATGAATAAATGATATTCTAAAACAACAAGAAGGGACAGATCAATAATATATTATTGATAATGTAATACTAAGATTTATGATTACACCAAATGCTTATCCTTACTTTAAAAAAAAAAATGTTGAAGAAAAAAAAGAATCCCCGTAAAATCTAAACACCATTTAACCGATGTGTAACCCAAACACCACAATAACTCTAATACATAACCAACAACCATTTACACCGATCACCTTCAAGATAATCCAAAGAAAACAACAATGCACAATCCATCAATACTGCCTACGCAAACAGATTCCATTCTTACCTGTAAATAACCAAATAGCCCTCTTGATTGAGCCCTCTCAAACTCCACACAATCTCCACCATAGTCTAGTTAATACTAATTCTTATCCCTGGCCACAAAAAAAATCAAAAATAAAAACTAAAACGGACATGTCAAAATCAGAGCACTGGGGTTTGAAGTGATGAAAGAATGACGTCATCAGAAACACAAACTAGCCTTGGCAAAACAAAAGAAAAAGACTGAGCAAACTAACAGCAAGGCCAAGAATGCGTAACAAAACATAAAAAATCTGCTTTTTTTCTTCTTAAAATAACTAAAAATTAAAAGTAAACAATGTAGATGAGCCCTCTCAAAAAAAAAAAAAAACCAAAATCGACACAGCATCCAGACTATAACCACACAGCTTCTTACACAGCAACTAAAGAAAAACCCAAATCCTACATCTCTCCCTCAAACCTACCTCAAAAAAATTTTAGAAAATCAACAGCACTTCCCAAGTCACCCAGCGCAAAAGACCATTTGAACTTATCTCCATCTTACTCCACAAAAAACACAAGCCAATATCCACTTCTCTCCTTCCCTCACATGGCTCCTCAGATTTCCACTCAATTTCAAATCAAGAAAGCCCCAAAATAACCCACAAAAACCTACTCCAAGGTAGAGCATTAGTAATAAATCTAACTGTAGGTTGATGAGCTTATCCCCGGAATGAACACCACACCAAACACTCCGGAAAAATCTAACCCCAATGTTGATTTTATAGATATCAATTAAGAGAATATACCAATCCCAAATCAAACATCAAACACATCAAACAATCAAGACAAGTGACACAACAAAATAACCGTTAAAAAACCCACAATGACACCCCAACCTGGATCAAACCCGACGCAACACCCACAAGACAACTCCACCAAGAAGAAAAAAAGAATTAACCACAATACTCTCCGCGATACCTAGCAATCCACAACGCCTAATTGAACCAACCTAATCCCTCCAACCCACTTCACCCGAATGTCTTGATGAGCCACCCCGGAATCACCCAAATCCCTTCAGGCTCAATCTTCAGAATCCACCGAAGGAACAACTCCCTCTTGGTAGAACAAACACAACCTGTGATGTACTCATATTAAGCATCGAGTAATACTCAAGGAAAACATCCAAAGAAAATCAGCAAAATCTCTCCCAGATATAAACCTTAAATCCAAAAAATAAATCTGGAGAAGTTCAAATCAATCACTAGTCTGGAGAAAACACAGTTTATAGGGAACCAAAAAGTAATCTATCATGCTGCCAGAAAAACGAACCTTATCAATCTGCCAATCTGACCCCCGATCCCGTCCCACGCCCTTTCCCCCCCGAAGCGAGACTTCAAATTCGGATTATAAAGCTCCACCCGGACGCTTTGCCCCTCACGCACATCACACCATCATATTCAGCAAGAGATACTGTGAGCTGTAAAACCCCGCCTCACGCCCTTTCCCGCATCCGAGCCAACCAAAACTAAAACTGAAAAAATATAGCACATCGACAGCAACTTGAATGCATTAGCATGCTCGGGGCGCTGCCCCAACCCGCCCGTGCGCCCGACCCCCAAGCTGCCCCCTACCCCCGCAGGCGACCGGCAGCCTCATCCCCTCATAATCAGTCAGCTCTAATGGGCAATCCTGGAAAGCTTTCATCACAACTCTCTGAAAAGCTATTCGGTTGGATCGCATCATAACACTCAAATCTCACTGAAAAATAAAAACTGCAATAAAATTACAAACTCAAAATTGCAACGGGATCCAAGAATAAAACCTAACCACTCCAATGCTGAGAGAGAGCGCACTAAAAACCTTGCTGCATAATTAAATTCTCAGAGTATGGCTCAGTATAAGTACTGCACAGGGAAAAGAAACAAGAAATAGCGCCTAACAATTTAAAGAGATCAAACAATATAAAGCAGTTAAAAACATTCGAAAAGAACCTAGATGTCAGTGCACATCAGAAGCCCTTCCCACCACTAACACCTTCGAAAATATCAACTCACAGACACTACCTAGCGAGAACATAGCAAACGCCTCCGACTCACTAACAGACGAACAACACAACGCCCTACCCGCTGCGCTTCTATCCACAAAGGATACCACACCTCAAAACCAAAATTAACGATATACTACCGCAGCAACCATTATGTGAATGTGATACAATAACTGGATTAAAATTTAAAACAAAAGCATGTACCATCCCACCTGGGAAGGGGGAAAGATCTACTTCAACAAGATCAAAACATCCCTGGCTACAACTGTTCCACCTTAGTCGAACATACAAATAACCACACCCACCTATCTCACAGAGCGAGCGCTATTCTCGAGCCGCGAGCGGACGCAGCACAGCCTTCTCTATCTGTCCTCACAGCAGATCACATCCTCTCTCTCCTATGCGGTGTCATACGCGACTCACCTCGAGAGACATGCGTCCGCACTCTCATTCCCACCAACATTCACACCCCACACGCTACCAATGGCCTCTATCTATCTCAACAGTGACATCCGATTCTCTCTTCCCGGCCTATCAGTTACCTGCCCAACATCGCCAATGGAATATGTCCACTAACTTCTTCTTACCAATAAACTCTGCCCTGTACTAGTCCCGTGCCATCCCAAACAATCTTAATACCAAAATGCTTCCAGCATCCCTCTGTGGAAGTGCACCCTAACCATCAGCAACATCCATTCCCTATACCTTTCGCGCATTTATCCCCACAAGCCACATCTAAATGTCTTTTACAACAAAAACAAAAACCTAACTTCCCTCGCAACGATCCCAAGGCAATTTACTCCCAATTACCCTTCTGCAAACCCACCGAAATTATAGAACTCACCCAACTCACCCAAACCACCCAACAAACTGATAAGATTCCTCAACATACCTATTCTCAACGAAAAAGGAAAGAGATCAAGAAATCTCAAAAATTAACAGCTATTCATTCTCTATAGACACCCATATCTGCGTCACTACCTCATCTATCTCGTAGAGACGCTGCAGACCAGATGCGAGATCTACTAATCTCATATATCGACAGAGCTCGCACTATACTGTTCTCTTCACATCACAACTTCTCTCCTACTCCACACTCTATCCATACTATCTGCAATAGGAGCTCGTATCTTCATCATCTAATCACTCATACACTTACTTCTCTATCCCTACCTAAGCATTATTAACCTCGATCATTCTCATCTATAATCTCCTGTACGCCTCTTTCTCAGGCTTTCGGCTACCCGCTTCAACAACGTTTGATCGTCAGACTACTAATTGCCCCAGCACCATAGCACCATGCCTCTGATCTCTCTTGCCCCTTTTTCCCTCTTCCCTCTATTAATCTCATACCAGAGAGAGAGTGCATGATACTTACAATACACTCTACAACACTCTATAGTCCAGAGCACAAAACAAATAAAACACAAAAATAAAAAAACAAACGTAACACCGCCTTCAAAGCGAAATCACCAACCAAACACACGATAAGAACCTGAACTAACACCACCCATAATAAATCAATCACTAACGACACCAAGATACTCCTCAACATCACTACATCATACTCATCTCCTCGCACTATCATAACATGTCCACTTACCTCACACCTCTTCAATACTAAAAACACCAACATCTATATCTCTCTTAATATATAATAATAATATACCAAGAATTCAATATATTCTTCGCATCTCTCTTAACTCTACCTATCCCACTATCATTTCAACACACCGTCCTAATAACAAAACACACTACACACCCCACTCACCCCCAATTTTAAAAAACCCCCCACAACAATTCAGCTTTAGAAGTCCCAAAAATCGAGGTCTACATCCAAACTTACCTGAAATTCCCAAATCTTATCTCAGTCACCATTTCATTAACAAAAATGAATAGATTTACCATGTATCATAGGAAAACGATAAGATATAATTGTGTAACTAATCATAATTGCACTCTAAAAATATAGGATAATCTTTTCAATGAATTTCTGCGCATTGTCTACATATCTAGAGTGCCTGAGCAACGCAAAAGCATTACCAACACACAGATATACTGCGCAAGCATCATGAACTACTGCAACATTAACCGACGCACTATAGGACAATCAATCAATATGAATAACACCAAGGTACGAACTCCAAAGATCACATGAGAGGTATATAATCTAGGGCCGAAATCACCCACAGACACAACCCAACAGGCATTGTCCGAATAATCCCACTTCGCCCTAAAAAGGCTCCAACTCCCGCAATCGCGCCACCCGACCGGACAGAACTCCGATAAGCAGCCCCTGCAACCAGGATCACTCGTCCAATAGTCCGAAACCAGACAGATCAATGAACCCGGCCCCACGAAAGCGTGGCACGACTTATCCGACCGCAAGAATGCCAGACCCCACGAGCATTCGCTAACTCCGAAGCCCCATAGCCCGTCCTCTCCCTTGCATGAAATGCCCTCAGTATGAGCACACCATGGCACAAACAACGTAGCTCAGCTCGGCTGCAGCTCCACTGTGAGACACTCATTGAGAATATTGATGACGCCAATATTTCGACAGATGGAATAGAACCACGTTCAACAGAACTCAATACAAAAGTAAAACATTCTCCCCCCAACGCAAACACACGACACTGTAAGAAATCACACGCAAAACCCTCTCTCCTTCTCTCGATCCTCTTAAGTTGCCTCAACTGACGTCGAGTGTGTGTTTTACGGCACCACACCGCCGGAGCACCCTGAGGTGCCGCAGAAGTAGCGGGAACACGGAGCTCAAAAAGAAGACGGCACGCCGAATAGTGCGCCCGGTACAATTGTTGCTCCGCTGGGGGACTTGACAGACAATAACCCTGCTCCCAGTTGTACATCTTTGAGCACCGTCCACGGCGAAACAACGACAGTGCCGGGGCCGCCATCACAGAGCCCTACCCGAGATACCCGAAAGGAAGAGGACCTGCCGCCGTGTCACCAAGTGGCGGACGAGGACCCACTGATGACTACGCAGGACGCCTGTATTAAGCGCGGAAGAGAGCGCGCAACACCAGCAGAGACGGGCCCTACGAAGAGACCACACGCCGCCACTGAAAAGCAAGTGAGCGAGCAAGCGTTCAGCCGAAGCCGAAGGCGAAAGCTCAAGCTGCAGGTCAAAGGAGTACGGGAGGGACCCACTGAGCGCACCCCTACCCCGTGCAGCTGCGAACAGACAAACCGCTAGACTCAGCTCCACGCGAGTCACCAAAGTGCACCACCGTGGACCACCGGGGTTAGAAAGTCCAAACGCCGCAACACAGCACACCAAACCTACACGCGCACCGAAAACGCTCTGCTCACATCAGAGCGAGATAGATTGGAGCCCTTCTTGAAAAAGGATAAAATTCTAGTATACACTGTGAGAGCAGTCCATCGATCTTGACAAACATGATGGTATATTTCCTGATTGGTCGAACTTTTCCCGTACCATTATTCGAAGGAATTTTACCAATAGGATGATTCTGGGTGCATATGTGAAAAGGAATTGTGAAGCTATGAACTCTCTGCTTATCGATCACGGCTTGGTAAAGAAAAGATTTTTCTTCTGCATAGAAATGGATTCCCACACTAAGCCGCACTTGCATACCCGCGAGAGATCCACAGTTACATGCACCATATGAGAAGGGTCATGCAGCCCCTTATTAACAGTGTGCCTATGAGGCGACCGAAGCAGGAGGAAAAGCTGTGTATCTGCGCCGTAATGTGCCTCACTACCCCGCATATGCGATGCAGTCCCAACATCGTGTAAAATAAAATGTCTTCAAAGGCGGCGTGATTACCAGCTGCGTCCTTTGCTATTGAGTACACCATTCAGTCCTCTCGGATGAATAGAGTAAAATCCCTAACCTCACGCTATCCCACAAAAACACCGGAAGAATGCTATTCAGAGACAATTTGGTCCACCAGCCGAGAGTGCAACGTATACCGACGAAAAACCGACCGACCATGCGAGTTAGCAATGAACCCTACTCCCACAAGAAAAGACAGAACCGTGTAACGATCCCGTCCATTCATTGCCTGCATTTCATTAGTGTCTCCTCAGTAGCAACTTTATGCTGACGACGTTGTGAATAATTGCCAACAAGAGATGCGCCCCAAAATATGTCTGCCCAGACCCTTAGATGCAGTATGCCAATATTTATGTTGGTTCCTGCACTGAGAATATTTTTTGTTCCTGAATGTTGGCTTGTTTGTGCACTGAATACGATATGCCACGAGAGCTCACATAAGGAGACACCCATCCATACAGAAGCGTTTCACGAGCCACAAGTTGCTAGTTCGCTTCGTCATATAATTTTTATAACCCGGTCGCAGCGACACGTGGATATTGATGCTTTGATTAAACATATATAAAACTATCACTGTGCTGTCCAAGTTATGCTTGGTGAAAGTACATAACGCCGAAACTAGTTAGCGAAATCCTTCGGTACTGCCTTTGATATTTATTCTTCAACTACGTTACTTTACACAATATTTTATTGCTATATCTTA
>NW_021029512.1:0-12398 GCF_004153795.1 Camellia sinensis
TTACACAAGATTGGGGTACAGATTGAGGACGCTATGAAGTAGGGTCTGATCGACCAAGACAGGGAATAGCCCAAGAGACCATTTATACGCAGCTTGAATGCAGGCCCGAGTAGTGCTGCAGCTGCCAGAACGTCTGATGTGGGCATGGTCACCACCACCACTCCAAAGACACCTACAGCTACACCCTTCACCGGTGCATCCAGTACCAGCTCACAAACAACCAAATACCCACCCCAGGGCCAGAGGACTTTTACCCCGCTGTATATGCCTTTGTCCAAAGCCCTCGGGGTTCTAATTATAAAGGGGCATCTGAAGCCTCTAGAACCGCGCCCACTACGAAATAACCTCCCACCAACCTATAACCCGACCAAATATTGTGCCTTTCACCAACAACACGGTCACGACACCGACCAGTGCTTCAGATTGCGTCATGAGATCCAGGATCTCATTGACAACAAGGTGATTGCTCCTTCAAAAAAGTCGAATGTCACCACATAACCAAGCTCCACCACCCAAGCACATCAACCTGATCCAAACTGCGGCCATTCCATATGACCTAAGCATATACATCACACCCTCCCACTTACCCAAGCCTGAGGTGTTCATCCCATACAGCACGGACTTGTGCATGTTGAGCATCTCCCAAACCCAACCTGAACCGGTGGTGGTGACTGTCGAAGACAGAACCGAGATGACTTTGGAGGCAGATGGGAATGTTGATTCAGAGCTTGAGGGATCTGTGAGCTTCACTGAGGAAGCATACAACCCGTGTGGTTATATCGTGTCAACTGATCAGGTTAAGCCGATGGTAGAATTGCCAACTGGCGTAGAAATCAGTGTGGTCCAGGAGGATGGACTTGGTCAGGGGCTAGATGACCTAGCAGAGTTGAAAGAGGACATTGCAAATCTGCAGTTCTTCAACGAGCAGGACTCAGGGGATGTGAACATCAACTGGTTCGACTTGGATGGATTAGCAGAGAATACGGGGTGGCTTAGTGACCAGCCAGATGTTGTTGAAGAATCTCAGCCAGAACAGAGACTGTCAGAAACGGGAACATCAGCGGTGGCCGAAATGGCCGAGAATCAGGGAGTATCGCCGAAGAGCACTGGTGCGAAGAATTTTGCTCGGGGTCTGGGCAGTTTGAGTACGGTAGACACTGAACAAGAGGCTGCATTGAAGCGGCTTGAGTAAGAAAAGATCGAAGATCTTGAGAGGGCTAGGAAGGCTAAAGCCCCTGCAAGGACGAAATGTGTTGTGAGCACATAAATAGTTGCAACAGAGCCGAACAATTGCCTGTTGATTGCCGATGGTATGTGGTGGGAAGACGACAACTTACGTCTTGCCTACACTGACTAGAACTGGGGGCAGAACCAACCAGATGACACCTGGTATATTGAGGAGGTCGACCATATGACCAGGAGTGGGCGGTATTTCAAGCCCCCACATTTGGATCAGCTAGAAGCATCAGGGAAGGACAAAGAGACAGAGAGGCAGAAAGAAAAATTGGTGGATGAGGAGGCTGTTGTGAAACAGCTAAAGAAAATTCAAGTAGACATCTCCATCTGGGGACTGCTTATGGCCTCAAGGGTTCACAGACAAGCTGTCCTTTCTGCCATGGACAAGGCGAAACTTTCAAATGATACCACACCTGAACAGTTGGTAGGGCTGGTTTTCCCGGGAGGAGCTTCCCTGACCTTGACCTTCACCAACAAAGAACTACCGCCCGAGGGCTCAGATCATAACAAACCACTCTACATCTCTATGGAGTGTAGAGAGAAGTGGATATCGGTGGTCCTGGCCGACACAGGGTCCGTAATCAATGTATGTCCGTCGAGAACGACGTATGCTATTGGGTTGAAGCTTGCTGGTTTTGTGCCTACGGCCTAGTTGATTTGGGCTTATGATAATACCAGCCGAGAGGTGATGGGGATCGTACGGATTAAGACTCAGGTTGGTCCGGGGCAACAGGACATTGAGTTCCATGTCTTGGATGTTTCAGCCACCTTCAATCTACTTCTCGGGCGGCCGTGGCTGCACCAAGTGAAGGCAGTCTCTTCCACCTTACACCAAATGCTAAAGTACCCCCACGAGAAGGGCTGGCAATTGTTTTTGGGAATTCTTCGATACATCCGCCGCCAGAGGCTTCTATACCAGTTCTGGAGATTGGGCATGGCACGGATGATGTATTCTTGTCAGGATTTACCCTAGCTGAGGCCCGGTTTGTACAAGATATGCTAGCTGTTGATGAGGGGCTATACGTCAGTGCACAATCTGTCTATCTCATGAACAAACTTCAACACATGCCCGGAATGGGACTGGGACGAAGTGGCCGGAAGGGCATCGCAGCATCGGCCGAAGTGCCACATAACCCATATATCTTTGGCTTAGGTTATCTGCCTACCAAAGAGGATTGGGTGAGGAAAGGAAGAGAAATGGCCGGAAGAGCCAAGGAAAAGCAAGCCGGGAAGCACTATGAGTTGGTTCACCGACCTATCCAGGGGACCCTGAACAGATGCTTTGTCCGGGAAGGAGAATGTTTCCCGTTCTACGGCTTCCTGCAGCCATGGCTAAATGCAGAGAAGCGGCGTTTGCTCGGCTTCGAAATCTTTTTTGATCTTCAATTGTCGGGGGATGAAGTTGCCGAAGAGCAGACAGGCCCACCAGCTGATGCTGAGTAGTGCAAGGAAGATGAATCCAAGAGCACAAAAATAGAGAAAGGGGTAGCGCTGGCTTGTCTCTTCTCAGATCCTCAGATCGTACCGGAGTGCTTAGGGGATAACTTCTCAGTTTCCATGATCGGGGATGAAGCGGTTGTGTGCCCATCTTCAGGCATTCTCGATCCATCTATCGCACCCTCCCTCGTCTGGAAATACGAGGAGGGCTTTTAATCGAGCAGTTCCAGATCAGGTAGTGAGCCGGAATTTGATTCCACTGAGTCTGTGGAGTCGGAATCAGATTCCAGCTCTTCTGAGTCTGAGTCCGGTTTTCCTAGAGGTGATAACCCGGATGCCATTGTCCTGTCCGGGTCATCTTTTACTTTTTCCTTTGAGTCTGTTGTAACAGAGGAATAAGGCGGACTAGATGTTATTAATGAGAATGGTACGGCTGTGGCTTCTGAGTACTTTTCTGTGCCTTTAATTTATTACATAAATCAAGACTTTCAAAATTTTGATGAAAACGACGAGGAAGAAATTCCTACAGTTTTGAAATATTTACTTGATCAAGAGCATAAGAGGTTTGTAAAACCTTTGGTTGATGAAATCACCTCAATTAACGTTGGTACTGAGTAGGATCTGCGGCTGGTCAAAATCGGGTCTGCGTTGTCTTCGGAGGAGCGCGAGCGCTTAGTCGCTTTATTAAAAATTTGAAAGATGTTTTCACGTGGTCCTACGAAGACATGCCTGGAATCGATCCTGGGATTGTATAGCATCGGATCCCTCTTGACCCAGAGGCCCGACCTGTTAAGCAGAAGCTCCGAAGGATCCGCCCAGATTGGGCTCTGAAAATCAAAGAGGAGGTCACCAAGTAGATCTACGCAGGGTTTCTGTTGGTATCTGAATACCTCACTTGGTTGGCCAATATAGTTATGGTGGCGAAGAAGGACGACAGAATTCGGGTATGTGTGGACTTTAGGGATTTGAACAAAGCCAGTCCGAAGGATGACTTTCCTCTGCCGCATATCGACGAATTAGTGGACTTCACTGTTAGGCATGCGCTGCTCTCGTTCATGGATGGGTTTTCAGGCTACAATCAGATTTTGATGGCACCCGAAAACAGGGAGAAGACTGCTTTCACTACCCCGTGGGAAACCTATTGTTATAGGGTGATGCCGTTTGGGCTGAAGAATGCTGGGGCTATGTATCAACGGGCTGCGACCACGATTTTGCATGATATGATCCATAAAGAGGTTGAGGTGTACGTGGACGACATGATTGTCAAGTCCAAGGAAAGAAAGGGCCATTAAACTGCCTTGCAGAAATTCTTCCAACGGATCAAAGAGTATTGGTTGCGGCTGAATCCTCAGAAATGTACATTCGGTGTTATAGCAGGGAAAATGCTGGGGTTCTTAATCACACAAAGGGGTATCGAGGTCAGTCCTTCTAAAATCAAGGCCATCTTAGAAATGCCACCACTGAGGACTAAAAAGGAGGTGAGAGGCTTTCTGGGTAAAGTGCAATTCATAAGACAGTTTATTGCAAAATTAACCTTGACTTGTGAACCACTGTTTGGTCTCCTGAAGAAATGAAAGAAGTTCCAGTGGGACGACAGATGGCAAGTCGCTTTCGAGCAGATCAAGCAATATCTACAGAACCCACCTGTGTTGTCACCGCCTGAGCCGGGGAAACTGTTGATTCTGTACCTGTCAGTGACTTAAACGACAATGGGCTGCATGCTTGCACAGGAGTCTGAGGACAAAGTAGAGAAGGCTATCTACTACCTGAGCAAGAAAATGCTGGAATATGAGACCCGCTACACGCCACTGGAAAAGGCTTGTCTGGCCTTGGTATGGGCTACTAGGAAGTTGAGGCACTACCTGTTAGCTCACTTTGTAATATTGGTTTTGAGATTAGATCCCATCAAATATCTCTTCGAGAAACCGGCACTTATGGGTAGGCTAGTTCGTTGGTTTCTTCCGCTTTCCGAATTTGATCTGAAGTACATGACACGCAAGTCAGTGAAAGGGAGAGTGGTAGCGGAGTTCCTAGCCAACCACCTAGTTGAAGGGGATAAAGCAGTTGAATGTTTGTTCCCAGATGAGGCCATTCTGTATGTCGAAGAAGAGACTTGCACGATGTACATTGATGGAGCATCAAAACCAGTACGGGTATGGGATAGGGGTGTTGCTGATAGCACCCGACAATTCCCGTATACCCTTAGCTTTCAAACTCCAGTTCAAAGTATCGAATAATGAGGCAGAGTATAAGGCATGTATTGCTGGGCTGGAAGTCGCCCTGGAACTAGGGGCAAAATGGTTGGATGTAATCGGGGACTCGAACCTTGTTGTATCTCAAGATAAAGGAGATTGGAAAGTTAAAGACGAAAAGATGAGAATCTATCACCACACCTTGGATGTTCTGATTCTTCGGTTTGAAAAACTAAACATCGCTCATCTAGTAAGAGAGAATAACAGGTTTGCCGATTCATTAGCAACTCTATCTTCTACGATAGACATCCCTTTTGGAGTCTGAATGCGTCCAATCATCATTGAACAGAAATTCGTGCCAGCCTACGAGTTGATTGCTGCCATAGATGAGGTACAAGATCAAAACCCCTGGTATTACGACATCTGGAACTTCTTGGAAAATGAGGCTATAGACACCCCATTTTTGACCGTCCTCAAGACTTGGACGTCACCGTTTGAACACCCGGTGATCATCCATGTTTTGTTCGTTTGGAGTCCCGGAGGTCTCGGCTACGCGCCTTGCCTTCAAGATCTCCGAACTCGACTGTTTAGTGTCTGGTTTTGCACCCAACACTTGTGTTTTGCCTTGGAGGGGCAGGGAATGCCTTGTGAGGCATCCCCACACATCACCGGCCATGGCCAGAGGCCACCGGTTGGTGTTTTGTTGCCATCGGCAAATGTATATTGCCGGTCGGCATTCTTGTTGCCGGTCGGCAGCCATTTGATCAAGATGGCAATTTTGAAGCACGCCGAACTACTGTTCATCTACTTTTGGCAGAGTATTCTTAATTACAGCTGGTATGGCATTTTGTTCCCTCCATTACACGTGTATGGAGGATGGCCTTCATGTTAGCTTCTTGAGCAAGCTTTACAAGATTGGCTTCTCTCATAAGAGGAGCCTCCTCTCTTGGCTTTAGAGGTATAGACATTTAGAGTAGAAAAACATTTGTTAGAAAGCTTGGTTCTAGGGTTAGAGCTTATATATATTCCTATCCTCTATATCTCTCTCTCTCTCCTTGTAGTGTTTCTATGTGTAATTTGTTCATAGTATTGCACAACAAAACACGCTACCTATTACACCTTCCCTTGGTATTGAGGTTCTAAAGATTGTTACTCAGAGTTTTGGGGCTGGTTTAAGCTCAAGGAAGCAGCTGGTCACCATTTTTGAAGAAGGTCTTCAAAGGGTAAGAATTTGTCCCTTTATTTTCCATTTTTGCATACTTATTTTTGCCTATTATAGAACTGTTTGAGGCTTGTGTATTAATATAAAAAAGTTCTGTTTTTAGGCCCTCTAAATGTATTTTTTTAGAGTGTTTTGTGGTTTGGGGTGTTTTGACCCCTTTAAGCCTTGAGAGGCTCCATTTGTGCCATTTTGAGTGAGCTCGGGGACTTTGGTGTTTGGGCCTCCTCCACCACTGAATGTCTTTGAGGGAATTTCGTGTAAGGATGGTGCCTTGACAGTCTCATGAAGGAGGGTCACCCCTTGTAAGACGCGCCGTGGGCCTCCATGCTTACAGTTCGGACTCGTTTGTGTCACGGTTCTTAATCTGAACCAAGAGTCCCAAATCTGGCAAATCGTTTTGAGAAACAGATTTTTTTGAAAAAGTAGTGTCCAAACATGGACTGCTTTGCCAGATACAGAAGTCGCCACCTAAATATTTTTTATGGGAGTATTTAGGAAACCCTGACTCGGTGCCGAGGCCATATTCCGTCATTCACCGGAGTTGGTCTCGGCTCGGGAGCTTGGTACGATCGGGAAGGTCAGCTATGAGCACCCCTTTCGCCCGGTCCGAGACCGGCCTCTACTAACCGTGATGATCCGTTTTTGAAAACTTATGTGTTCTTAGAACAATTGTTAGCCTAGAATTTACTATGTTATGCGCGCAGCAAACAAGTATAGACCAAATCGCCAAATTGGAACAAAAACATTTCATGTTTGTTTTTGAAAAATGGTTTGCTACTCGCAGTGGCTAAAATACAGATTTTGCTACCCTCAAGTGGGCTTTTAGAGAAGGATGATTCTGCCACTATCTAGTGGGCTTAAAACTCACAGTTTTAACTGCATTATCCAATTTAGGTAATTCAACCTCACATCCGCAGGATTCAAGTCATGTTATTCAACATAAGCGATAGCCTCATGGTGATCTGCTATCATGGCAACATTCACACGCATGCAATATGCTAAAGCATAAAAGCTTACCTAGTACTCCGTGCCAAAACACAGTAAACTAGTTAGCAAAAAATGTGCGTGTCCTAAGTTCATGTTAAATTGCCTAATGCAACACATACAAGATGCAATTTGGATAGGCTCGGCTAACCTAAGCATGACATATGTAATGCGATCAATTATTCACATTCGATTTGTAAATTGAAGTACAAATGCGTTTAGCGTGATGTACCAGCCTCAATACATGGCCAGTACAAATGCTAATGAATGCACGCATTGCATAGATAAGGTATGCTAATTTAAACTTATGCCCTAGTCTACACATCATAAGCAGGTAAATAAAAGGGAAAAAGAGCTGGGGTTGGAAGACATACATCACACGCCACGCACACTTATTACACAATTGCCCTCACTCGGAGGGCCAAATAAATATTACAGTCCGAATAAATAACTAACCACATTTAATTTATTACAGAAATTTCTAATTACTGAACAAAAATGAATGCAAAAAGAAGAAAGGTGGCCCACAGGCCCCCGCCTCGGGATGCAGCGAAACGTGCAAGCATTGAACCCGTCTCGCCCGGAAAGCTCGTACCATACCCAAAACACTGCGCCTTCGGTTTCTACCCACTTTTGCCCCCCTGCTTCTCTAAACAGTTGCCAAAGTACTGGATAGAGCTTGGTTTGCGATACTGGCAGGAGGCCACCGGCTGGGGGAAATGCCCACCGGCAGTGCATAATTTCCATCGGCAGAATGATGGTAATTATTGGCCAGCCACCAATTGCCGGTCAGGCACTAAAGTGATGACCGGTCGGCAGAGAACTCCCTGCAGAAGACAGTTTTTTGACCCAAGCAACAAGAACAGACAGTGTATGGCATGGAATTTCAAGCAAGATGTATGCATGGCCACTCTCTCTATCAGTAATGGACTCAAGGGAACATGGCCCTCGACCCTCGGGCCACCAATCACGCTTTCGAGTATTGATGGCCAAAGAGTCAAGTATGCATTTCAATGTCAATGCTGCAATGCAAACAAAACATACAAGGACCCAGCCTCAATCATGGTTGAGTCAAGAGGCGGGCAATGCACAACAATGCACATGCGACCTAAGTGCAAGCAAACATACAAACATGCCATATAACTACTATGCACACACCAATGCTAACAACATAACTGCACAAACGTATTAACATGGATACACAATGCAAGATGGATTAACACCAATGTGATGAACTTAGCCGCACCCACATCAGGGCCATAAGATGAAAATGAAGTGCCTCGAAATGCGTGCACACGGACAGGCAAACCGAGGCAATGGCATATGCAATGCAATGGCTAAAATGCATATAGAATGCCACATGGACTTATACTAACATGAGAGAGCCTCAGCCACATTCACGATGAGGGCAGATGGATGAAAATGAAGTGCCTCGAAATGCGTGCACACGGGCACGCAAACCGAGCGCAATGGCAAATGCAATGCAATGGCATAGGAAAATTGATATGCAAACATGCCATAGGATTTCAGCACTGAAATGTGGGGGAAAACAGCCCCGTAATGAGGCGAAACAACACACCCGATGCATGGAATAGTCCCGAAACATGGACTTTTGGCACCCGAATGGCACTAACAGCTATACAAAGGTGCCACAATATGACATGGAGCATGAAGGCAAGAAGAAGACAGCTCTGAGACAAGCATTTTTACAGTTTATGACATGGCCAAACAGCAAGCAAAGATAGGGCTAAAATGGCATACAAAAACGGCCCTAAACATGAGATTATGAGCAACTCACAGCTGTGACCCCAAACATGTTTAGGGCCTTCAACAACATTGAGAGGGTCCACAAATAAGCCATCTTATAGAACTATAAAAAACTTAAAAACAAACATAGATATGGCTAACTCTTATGCAAGAAAAGGGCCAAAAGGTGGCCAAAGAGGCAAGTGTATGTGCACAGCCAAAACAGACAAAATTCCCTTCTACAACATTGAAGAGGGACAAAAATAAGCTATATACAGAACTGTAAAAGGCCAAAACAGAAGATGATAGGCTGCAAAGCATGCAAAAATGGGGACCAAAGAGAGGATATAAAGGCACAGTATAACATGGAGGTCCGAAACAGTGTTGAGCCCTTCTTCAATGTTGAAGAGGGGGCTCAAAATCAGCCTATTTTAGTTACATCAGGCTCTAAAACAGATCACACGCAAGCCAAAATTCTATGAAGAATTATTGGCATTAAAGGAGGATATTGAAGCAAGTGGCAAGCTACTGTCCCAAACAGCAAGAGGTCCTCAATCAAACATGAAGAGGACCTCAAAATTATGATTGAGTTTACAGTTTGGGTCGGAGCCCAAAGATGCAAGCAACTATGGCTTAGATATGAGTGCAAGAATGGGCTAGAAAAGGGGAAGAAGAGGACTCACCTTTGTAGACCAATGAACCAACACTTCTTGGACCAACTTTAGGTGCTCCTATGCTCTGGAGAACAGCCTCAAGCTGCTGGAATGGGCGTTGGATGCCTTGTGCTATGAGTTGATGAAGAAATGGCCAGAACAAGGGTGTGTGATGTTGGAATGGAGGAGATATATGAGAAGATGAATGGGATGTATGTATGTATCATATGATATACATGGTATATCTCTGGGTTTTTTGCCTCCAACCATCCAACCTAGAACAAAGGGAGAGGAATGGGGCTTATATAAGGCAAGGGAAGCACTTAACTTACAAGCTAAGTAAAGGGAAAGGGTCAAAGGGTTCAAGGGGGGTGCAGGCTTCTAGAGGAAGCTAAAACAGCTGGCGCCAAGCTTCTCCAAGAAGCTTGGCCAAAGGGTTCAAGCTTCTGAAGGTTTAGGAGGTGTCCAAAGATCCACAAGGTGAAACAACACACATCGTGCGTGGAGGACGATTTCTGATGCATCAGCTGGCACAGCTGGAATCCACTCCAATCTGCAGAAGCTCCGATAGGTCGCGGCTAGCAAAAATTGCCGTCAGAAAAATAAAGTGTCGGTCGGCACAAACAATTGGGCCGGCGGATAAAATAGTTGCGGTGGTATGGTCGGTTAGGTTAAAAAAAAGGCCAGTTGTTGCCCAAATTGGAATGCCCCGGAACGTTAGCTTTCCCAAATGCGCAAACCTTGCATAAAATTCCTCCTGTGGAAAAGTTATGCCATTTTGTGACCAAGACCGCGCAGATTCGATCCAACCGGGATGATACCCCAACTTCAACCATCATATCTCGCCCCATCAGGACTTGCTTTAAGAGGATTCTTGAGTGCAAAATGAAGCCCCGGAAGTAAGCTTTCCGACGATGGTGGCACTCATAGCTAAAATCCAAGTGGATCAGACAGATATAAGCCCAATTCGCGAGGGCTGCTCGACTCGTTCTACACCCGGATCATGCCGAACTTTTGCCCAAACATTTTCCTCTCCTCTCCTTTCCTCGTCTTCTTCAACTCCAAAACACCCTAAACAAGTGGTTTAAAGGATTTGGCCTTGCTCCTCGCCGAGAAACTGAATCTTCGCCCCTGCACAGTCTCACAACACTGAGCAATAACCATCAGTAGTGAGCCAACGTCTTATAGGGCGGTCAAAATGGGGTGTCTACGTATGCCCTCCTTTGCGACACTCTGCAAGTCATAACAATGAAACGGAGTGACATGTCAAAGCCAGAGACGACCCATTTTTTGACAGGCCGAAGACTTCGGACAAACAAACAAAAATCCGAGTTCATAAGTGCGTTGTGGCCACAGGTCTGCTCAGAGTATCCCCTAATTCGCCAAGTGAACAAACCAGTCGTAGTCGGTGGGGCAGATGCAAATGATAATTGAGACAGAAGATGACTTGTAATTACCCTATGTCCCAGCGAAACGCAGTTTGTACTAGCATAAAATATTCAACGTTGAGCTATGTTACGTGAACGTCTACCAGGATACATGGCTTGTAGGAGGTGCCCGAGAAAATAGGCGCGAATGGTACTGCACAATATACAGTGCGATGCGCAACAATAGCACGAATTGTAGCTATGATAAAGCATTATGCTAAAATAAATGCAAACTATTTCTTAAGCATCTATGCTCGTCGGAAGATGAGAGAGAGGAGAGAGAGAGGCTATATACTACGGTCAAGAGGTGACAGGATCTACCACAGCTTTACTCACGCAAGTTGTGCGATTAGATAGACACAGAAATAGTGATCAAAGTTGTTGATAGATATCCATCTAAGTGGGACAAACAGCCTCGAACAAAGTGGTGTGATGAGTAACTACTCGACAAATGTGATAGTGCACGTGAAAAGAGTGGATACACCGTGTAAGACGAGAGTACATAGTACACAAGTGTCATGATGACTAGCAACAGTAATACTGAAATACGAAGTGCTTATCGATGCACTGTGTGTGTAGCTATGTAGACTTAATCAGGAACATATAGATATGCCACTAGTGGAGTCAGTTGATTGATACACTAAGGTAACATGCAAAGTGTGAGTGATGAATCAAGTGAGGACAAAAGTATATTATGACTGAGCAATAAATACAAAGTGTAGATACGAAATGCGAACGAGTGTGTAATGACGTTAGTGCACAGATGTGCATAACTAAAAGGAAACACAAAGTGTGAATAGATGCGCTATGATGAACAGGAGTGTATTGATACACTAAAGCGGAAAACAAAGGTGATAGATGCACAGTGTGAACAAGTTGACTTGATACTAAAAGTACAACACAAAGTGTGATGATCACTATGTGAACAGATGTGTGATGGAATAATCTAAATATGTGTGATATCACAAGAGTGCATAAGGGATGATTCATGTGAACAGAGTGTGATTGATACACTAAAAGCGAACACAAAGTGTGATGAGAAGGAACAAAAGTAAGATGTTAACGAATAGTGTTGTTGATACACTACAAAGTGAGCAGCAAAGGTGATAGCATGCACTGGTGTAAAGAGTGTGATTGCTACACTAAAAGTGAGTGTGTTAGTTGATTGATACACAAAAGTAGAACACAAAGTGTGATGATGACTATGTGAACAAGAGTGTTGTATACACAAAAGCGAACACAAAGGTATAGATGCACAGTGTGAACAAAGTATGAATTGATATACTGAAAGTGACGTGTTGTGTGATTTGAACCTAAAAAAGTGAGCACAAGTGTGATAATGCACTATGTGAACAGAGTGTGATTCATACACTAAAAGCGAACACAGTGTGATAGAAATGCACAGGTGTGAACAAAGTATTTGATGATATACTGAACAAATGAACACAACAGTGTGATAGATATGCACTATGTGAACAGGTGTAGATTGATACACTAAAGG
>NW_021029515.1:0-17749 GCF_004153795.1 Camellia sinensis
TTATCTGTGTCTACCCATCTGGGAGATCCATGATTGTTGCATCCCATTTACAGAGCATGTGTTGTTGTGTTGAGAATGTTGAAACTGTTAGTAGATCTAATGCCTCTAGACCATAGTCATTTTGATGTTATACTGGGAACTGGACTGGTTAGCCGCAAACGAATCGCATCTATTTAATTGTGTTTCGAAAAGTGTCACGCTGAGACCCCCAAACTAGCGCGAGGTTGTTTCCAGGTAGAGGGATAGATGCCCCCACCTTATCTGATTTCATCCATTAAGGCCTATAAGTTAATTCAGAAAGGGTGCCGAGGTTATTTGTGTAGTATACTGAGAGGTCAGAATGGAAATGTCAATTTAGCCGACATCCCAGTTGTTAGTGAATTCCTCGACGTCTTTCCGGATGAATTGCCTGGCCACTTAACCGATAGAGAAATAGAATTTACTGTTGACATCGTGTCGGAAACACAGCCGATCTCCAAAACACCCTATAGGATGGCACCAGCTGAACTTAAAGAATTGAAACTGCAATTGCAAGAGTTGTTAGATAAAGGATTCATTAAGCCGAGCACTTCACCATGGGGAGCACCTGTTTTATTCGTTAAGAAGAAGGATGGCACACTCCGTCTTCGTATTGACTATAGAGAACTTAATAAGGTCACCATCAAGAACAAGTACCCGTTGCCTAGGATCGATGACCTGCTCGATCAGCTACAGGGAGCACGAGTCTTTTCTAAGATCGACCTTAGGTCTGGTTACCATCAGCTTACAGTTAAGGCCGAAGATGTTGAGAAAACTGCCTTTCGAACAAGATATGGTCACTACGAGTTTTTAGTGATGCCTTTTGGAGTGACCAATGCCCCCGCAGCATTTATGGATTTGATGAACAGAGTCTTCAAACCGTATTTAGATGAGTTTGTAGTTGTCTTTATTGATGATATATTGATCTATTCCAAGAGCAAAACTGAACATGAAAATCATTTGAGAATTGCCTTACAGATTTTGAGAGAGCGGAAATTGTATGCTAAGTTTAACAAGTGTGAGTTTTGGCTTTCTACCATCTCATTTTTGGGTCATGTGATTAATGGAGAGGGTATCTCAGTTGATCCCAGCAAAATTGAAGCCGTAGTAAATTGGCCGAGGCCGACTAATGTATCCGAGATTCGTAGTTTTCTGGGTTTGGCAGGTTATTACAGAAAGTTTGTGAAAGATTTCTCAAAGATTGCAATCCCATTGACGCAACTAACCAAGAAGGGAACACTATACGAATGGACTAAAGATCGGGAGTTAGCCTTCCAAGAACTGAAGACAAGGTTAGTTACAGCACCAGTACTTGTACTACCATCAGGTAACGAAGAGTTTCATGTCTATAGTGATGCATCGCACAAGGGTTTGGGTTGTGTATTAATGCAAAAGGGTAAGGTTATAGCTTACGCATATTACAGAAAGTTTGTGAAAGACTTCTCAAGGATTGCAATCCCATTGACGCAACTAACCAAGAAGGGAACACCATACGAATGGACTAAAGATCGGGAGTTAGCCTTCCAAGAACTGAAGACAAGGTTAGTGACAGCACCAGTACTTGTACTACCATCAGGTAACGAAGAGTTTCATGTCTATAGTAATGCATCGCATAAGGGTTTGGTTTGTGTATTAATGCAAAAGGGTAAGGTCATAGCTTACGCATCTCGCCAGTTGAAACCTCATGAGAAGAACTATCCTACCCATGATCTAGAGTTAGCAGCTGTAGTATTTGCTTTGAAGATTTGGCGTCATTATTTGTATGGAGTTTCTTGTCAGATTTTTACAGATCATAAGAGTTTAAAGTACTTGTTCGCTCAAAAGGAATTGAATTTGAGGCAGAGAAGGTGGCTTGAGTTATTGAAGGACTATGATATGCAAATTCAATATCACCCAGGTAAAGCTAACAGCGTGGCCGACGCTTTGAGCAGAAAATCAGGTGGAAATTTGGCGTGTTTGACCGTGATGACAGTGGAGCCGACTATTGTTGATGAGGTAAAAACAAGGCAGATGGAGGATAACTTCTTTAGGAAAGTAGCCGAGGAGATTGTCACAAAGCCGAGATCAGGGTATACCATCGAAAATCAAGTGCTCAAGTTTGAGGGAAGGTTATGCGTGGCCGACATCCCAGAGTTGAAGAGGAAGATTTTGCAGGAAGCTCACGGTTCTAAATTTGCTGTTCATCCAGGGAATACCAAAATGTATCAAGATGTGAAGCGGACCTTCTGGTGGCCAAATATGAAAAGAGAGATAGCCGAATTCGTGTCCCAATGTTTACGATTTCATGTTATCTGTGTCTACTCCATCTGGGAGATCCATGATTGTTGCATCCATTTACAGAGCATGTATTATTGTGATTGAAAATGTTGAACTATTAGTAGATCTGATGCCTCTAGACATAGCTCATTTTGATATTATACTGGGAATGGGCTGGTTAGTCGCGAACAATGCATCTATTAATTGTGTTTCGAAAAGTGTCACCTTGAGACCCCCAAGCCTAGCCGAGGTTATTTTCCAGGGAAAAGGGGTAGTGCCCCCACCTTATTTAATTTCGTCCATTAAGGCCTATAGGTTAATTCAGAAAGGATGCCGAGGTTATCTGTGTAGCATACTGAGGGGTCAGAATGGAAATGTTAGTTTGGCCGACATCCTAGTTGTCAATGAATTTCCCGATGTTTTCCCGGATGAATTGCCTGGCCACTTAACCGACAGAGAAATAGAGTTTACTGTTGACATCATGTCGGGAACAATGCTTAGACTTTGTGTATTGGACTTCCTAGGGAGTTGGGGAACACATTTGCCCTTAGTAGAATTCGCTTACAACAATAGCTATCAAGCTAGCATTGGCATGGCGCCTTACGAGGCCTTGTACGGAAGAAAATGTAGGTCACCGGTATGTTGGACCGAAGTCGGAGACAAAGCTCTGTTTGGTCCCGAATTGATTCAAGTGACAACAGAGAAGATTAAACTCATCCAACAGAGGATTAAGACTGCCCAGAGCCGACAAAAGAGCTATGCCGATCAGAGAAGGAATGAGTTAGAATTCGAAGTTGGAAATCATGTATTCCTGAAAGTCTCACCAATGAAAGGAGTTTCCAGATTTGGGAAGAAAGGTAAGTTAGCACCTCGGTATATTGGACCGTTTGAAATTCTTGAGAGAATTAGCCTCGTTGCCTACAGACTTGCTTTACCGCCAGATTTGAGCCAAGTCCACAACGTGTTTCATGTTTCGATGTTGAGGAAGTACATCCGAGATCCACTGCACGTAATTGATCATTCCGAAATCGCAGTTAATGAGGATTTGGGCTACGAGGAAAAGCTAATGAGAATTATTGACCGACAAGTAAGGCAATTGAGAAACAGATCGATACCGATGGTAAAAGTCGAATGGAAGGAGCATTATGGCACTGAGGCCACGTGGGAAAAGGAAGAGGATGTGAGAATCCGCTATCCAGAGTTGTTCCTGGAACAAGGTAATTTAAGTTTGGGGACCAAACTTCTTTAAGGGGGGTAGTATGTAGCGACCCTCACCCAACTCTTGTCATACTTGCATACATTCATGCATAATCTCGTCTTGATATGTTATTTTGTTAGTTTTGCTTGCCTTGTTTTGTTTAAGTATTGCTCGCGTGATTTTGTTCTCTGCTCGGCATGTAGCCGAGGTCATCTTGAGATGCGACCAACACTGAGCCTTTGTACTTAGAACTGTTTTGAGATCTTGGTCAACCCCCATCTTCACCTCGGGCAATTATTGCCGAGATGTTTTGCACTTAGTGAACCTTGTCCGCAGGCAGGTATGGCCTAGGCCGAGATGTGGCACACCCCGGCCAAGGTGTGGCACAGCTTAGTCAAGTGCCGTCCTCCCTAGCCGATGTCCTTGTCACCCTGTTGCCAGATCTTTGATTGAGCCGATGTCATTTATTGCCGATGTGTCTTGCCCAACTTGCTGCATATGTTTTGTCAGAGACTTGTCTTATCAATCAATCACCTTTTTGAGTTGAGCCAACCCGATAGCGCCACGTGTCCGAGCTAGTTGTTAAGACAGCCGGCAGACCTGGAACCAAATCATTTTGTCTCAAATCTTTGTTTTAGAGAGAGAAGCTCTAGAGAGAAGGAGGAGAAGTTCTTGAGTGAGAATAGATCTTCCAAGCTTGATCTTCGTGGTTTGATCCGTTGGATCCGAGTTTTGAGGTAAGAATCTTGATCTATTTTGTTTGTTGATAGTAACCATTTAGCTGCATTGCACGATCGGATCTGTTTTGCATGTCATGCATCATTTTGAAGTTGGTTTTGGAAAGAGAAAATGATTTTCATGTGTTCTTGAAGAGAACCTTGTTTTGATCCAAAAGTTTGAAGCTAGAACCATGTTTTTGTGTTTGCTCTTGCATGACCTTCTTGCGTGAGTACCCAGGTCCATGTTTTGAATCCTTGGCATGAAAACTCAGATTTTTGTAACAAGTTATGAACTTGCATCCATCTTCCAATGATCGTGTTCTTCATATTCTTCAAAGGGAAACCCAGGTTTTTCCCGACTTGGTTCGATGGGACCTCGGCATAATTCTAGACGGTGCCCAATGTGTTTTCATAAGGCGAGAGCAGTGTTAAGCTCCCAGCGTGTTTTGCTTTGTTTTGACTCGGATCTGGCAAGAGTGCCGAGATCATTTGCATGCATATGGAGTTTGTCTTGAGAATGTGATTTGTCATGTGATTGTAGGTTCTTGATATTTGCTTGAGTCTACACCTGAAGAACTAGGTGAGTGGTATTTCTAATAAAGCTATGTTACACTCGTTTTGATGAACCTTGTTTTGTTTGTTTGATGAAAGTATTTGCTAAGCATGAATGAATGGCCTTGTTTTGATTGTTGTTCTTGGAAAGTCCCTTGTGCTGGAGGACTCTAAACTTTCGCAGTACTAAGTATAAAAGGATACGGTCCTTGTTAAATCGGGCTACGGGCCTAAGTAACATAAGTCCCTTGTGCTGGAGGACTCTAAACTTTCGCAGTACTAAGTATAAAAGGATACGGTCCTTGTTAAATCGGGCTACGGGCCTAAGTAACATAAGTCCCTTGTGCTGGAGGACTCTAAACTTTCGCAGTACCTTCGAAAGATGAATACGGTTCATCCCTCGTTTTGCCGATGTTAGTAAGCATCCCTTGATACTTGAAATGTTCGAATGATGAATACGGTTCATCCCTTGCTTCGCCGATGTTATGATACTTGATTGATGAATACGATTCATCCCTTGTTCGTTAAAGTTTTGATGTGTTTTGTTTCGAAAGGACTCCGGCTTTATTCATGCAAACCTTTATTTTTAGTACCATTCACTGAGTATTTGTACTCACCCCTCTATATATATGTAGGTGATGAGCAGGACGTCGGCGACGCCTAGACTATTTGAAAGCTTGTTTTGGATCCGTGCTTATGTCGGCTAGTTTTGTATTTATGTCGGCAATTCTTGAAAATCATGCTTCTTGGCTCGTATTAACTGTATTTCTGTATATGTCGGCTCAAGAAGCCTTTTTATCAAGATGTAATACGTATTTTACTTTGTTGTATTTCAGTTGTAAAGTTAATTGGAAATGTTGGCATTGCATTTGATCTACGCACAGCTCTTATGGACTGCTCGTATTTTAGATTGTTGCTTCCGCATTTGTGAGCCCCGTTTATTATACTCTGATTGTGTTAAGTTTTGAAAAGTTGGCCTTCGGTAATTACGGATTACTGGCCATCACGGCACCAAACTACTAGGGGCGGTTTGGGGTCGTGACAGAATGGTATCAGAGCACGAGTTCCTCGGTATACGTTAGTCACACACTTGAGTCCGGAAGAGCATAGGATTTCCCTTAGAAAGATGTTAGGGTCACATCATGGTGTTTGTTATTTGAACGAGATGTGCATTGTCTTAATATGCTTAATTGTTGCTTGCCTACGGGGTTATCTATTTATTTGTTTTAAAATTATACTTTGCACGCTCATAGCATCATGAGGAGAGGTAGACCTCCAATTGGCCGGGATCAACCCGAAGATAGAATGGATAGACTGGAAAGACTAGTAGAAGGTTTGGCCCGCGAGTTGAGGCAAACCAGGCAGCAGTTCGCCAGTGCCACGTCGACTCAGGCCGAACAGACCAACGGCCGAAATGTAGTTCCGCCTCCACCTCCTCCAGTACCGCAAGTTCCCCCGCAACCAGCCTTATATGGGGATGGCACAATAGCTTTGATTCGGGAGTTCAAGAAAATGAGACCCCCGAGATTCTCTGGGGGTATAGAGCCGATGAAGGCTGAGGCATGGGTTTTAGAAATGGAGAAGTTGTTCGAGATCTTCCCTAGCACCGACGCTCAGAAAGTGATGTTGGCGGCATTCACATTAGACGATGACGCTCGCAGGTGGTGGATGATGGTTAGAGGAAGCAATCCAGATTTGACCTGGACTCGATTTTTAGAGTTGTTCTACAAGAAACATTTTCCCCTGAGTGTTCGAAACCGCAAGGCTACCGAATTTCATACTCTGATGCAAGGAAGCAGAACAGTGGCGGAATATGACCGCGCTTTTACTGAATTGGTGAGATTTGTACCTCACATGGCAAACGACGAATATATGAAGGCCAAGAAGTTCGAGTGTGGGCTTCGTGGACCGATTCAAGACCGGGTTAGTTTGCTCGATATGCCGACTTATGCCGAAGTATTGGACAAAGCCATTCACACCGAAGCTAATTTGAATCGATACCAGAGCTCGGGAGAGAACCAACGAAAGAGGCAAAACTATGATAATCGCCGAGGACAGCTGAACGCCAAGAAGAAAGTAAACATAGGCAGTACTAGTAACCTAAGGCAAGAAGGGAGTTCCAAACCGACGTGTTCGGATTGTGGGAAACAACATTTCGGGATTTGTCGTCGGACGTCTGGAGCCTGCTATGAATGTGGCGAGATGGGCCATTATGTGAGAGACCCTTGATACTTGATTGATGAATACGGTTCATCCCTTGCTTCGCCGAATGCTGAGGCAGTAGTGTCAGGTATACTTCTAATTTGCTCCCAAAATTAGAAGTATACCTGACACCCAGGAGACACCCAGAATGCTGAGGCAGTAGTGTCAGGTATACTTCTAATTTGCTCCCAAAATGCCAATGTGTTGATTGATTCAGGTTCTACGCATTCGTTTATATATACTAAGTTTGTCGAGAAAATTAATAGAGAACTAGAGCCCCTTGATTATGTGTTGTCTGTATCTACTCCATCTGGGAGATCCATGATTGTTGCATCCATTTACAGGGCATGTGTTGTTGTGATTGAGAATGTGGAATTGTTAATAGATCTAATGCCTCTAGACATAGCTCATTTTGATATTATACTGGGAATGGACTGGTTAGCCACGAACAATGCATCTATTAATTGTGTTTCGAAAAGTGTCACACTGAGACCCCCAAACCTAAGAGAGAGATCAAAACAGCCAAGGTAGAGATTTGAAAAACCACCATGGCAGATTGGGGATCCTTCTTTCTCTCTCGTTTCTTGTCTCTTTCTCACTCTGTTTTTGTTTTGTTTTTTTTTTTCAAAATTTGCTGTTGAATCTCAGCCCCTTGGTCTGATGAGTGGGACACGTGTCGACTGCTTGTCTTACTACTGTAAGGAAGATCATTAGAAACATTATTCTATAGAGGATCTTACGCTAACATCTGTTTCTTTACTTAATTATGTTAATTTAATTTTCATTTTCTCTCTTTCATTTTTAAATTGTGATAAGTATCTTTTAATAAGCATTTGGTTTAATATTTATTTAAAAAATAGTAACGTTGAATTTTTTTTAATGAACCTTAGTTTAATTTAGTTAGTTTGCCCAATTAACATTGATTCAATTTGATCTTTTCTTATTTTTTTTTTATTTTTAATTATTTTTTTTGCCTACTAATTGTTATATATAATGCTCAACTAGAAAATAAGGTGTGCATTAATCACATGAATGGGAGCTCAAAGAAGCATGATCATTCAAAAATAGACACTTTTACACAAGGTAAATTTTAATTGTTTTAAAATTTAATTTTATATTTGGTTTACAAATCTTCAAAAAATTCTTCTTCCTTATAACATAGATTCTCTAATCTCAATAAAGAAAATTATTCGCTCCCTTATAAAATTTGAATTTAATTCTATTTGGAGATTTTGTGTAATTTTAATCAGCATTTCTCAGTTGGTCTATCTATACTATTATTTGCTTTTCTATTCATTTGTTTTATTTAGTAAACATAATGATATTCTATTTCTTCACTTCCACATTGAATAATATATTCGGGTTGACCATAATAAGTTATGTTTAATTCTCCTTAATCATAACTATTGATTTTCTCTATTTCTCATATGCCATTTTGATGCAATTTTTCATGTTATAGTTTCTTTTGAATGCAATTATTCTTAATTATAGTTTCTTCCATATTTCTCAATACTTATATATTTTGATGCAATATTTCATATGCCTATTGGTTTTTTGAAGCAAATTTAAGAGAGTAATTTTGTTGCAAGTGAACTGATACGTATTAGAACGTTGGGTTATGTTGCTTTTGTCTATGTGTCAGTTGGTTGTCTCTCATTCCTAAACAATAATTAGAAAAAAAATTTAGTTAGTTTAGGATTGAATTCTTTTGTACAAAAATGTTATTGACTTTATTTGAAGTATTTGAAATCCTGATACAGCGAAGGGATTACTAATTATGATAGTACATTCAATAACATCTTTATTAAAGGTTATCTCATTCTAACTTGCTATATATGTAATACACGTGTCAATTTGACGTGGGATTTAAAAATGGTAAAATTTGCTATTGGACTTTAAGTTTAACCTAATATTTTAGATTTTCTTTGCTTTATGCTATATTGAAATATAAAATTCATTATTTGGACTTTATTTAAAATTTGTTATTTGAAATTTATGAATACTTTTGCTAATTTTAATTGTAAAAACCATTTTTAAGCTTCTATATGTGAGTTTTAATCGGAGTAATATTACCATTTTAAAGTGATTTATTACCATTCGAGTTTTGTAAACATGTGTGGTACTAAACCCTCGTTTGGCATAAGCTAAAATGGGGCTTTTTGGCTAAAATAGTACAAAAAGACAAAAAGACTTTTAAGTACAATAAGATAAAATGTCAACTCCAAATCATAATCATTTCATCTTTTCTCTGCACAAAAGTCAAAAAGTAAAAACCTATCACAAACGAGACTTTTAACCACAATCTAAAAAAGTCAAAAAGCTAACGCCCATTCCAAAATGAATTCTAATAAAAATTATTGTCACTGCCTTTAGGCACAAGTTATCCTTCGTATATATTAGATAAATAGATAGATGAAAAAAGTTTAAGAGCCCTAGAAAAAAGCCTAGAGAGAGCTCTAATGGTAAATTCTAAACTATAATGATGTGAATGTTTTGAACTTACATTTTTACTTTTATTTATTTTTTTGTTTTATCACATCTAGGACTTGCAACTCGGGCGGGCTCAACCTGAGCACCCTGCCCAGCCCGAGTTTTTTTTAGGACTTGGGCAACAATAATCTTGTAATCTGGACGAGCTGGGCAGATTTTTTATGCCCGGAATTTGTAATTCCGGCGGGGCCTGGGCAAAATCATGCTACCCGAGGCAAACCCGAACCCGAATTGCTTTAATGTATTATAGCAATTAAATGATATATATATATATATATAAATTAAATTAAATAGATGTCCTTAAATATTTTTTTTTTTTTGGCTGGCTTGGAGCGTCCCATCCCATGGCAATGGCTGACTCTGTTTCTTAAAGAGTGTAATCTGTGTCCTTCAACTCAAACAAGCTAGTGCCACCCAGGGCTCCAACGTTCTTCAAACAGAGTAGGCACTCTAGCAGGGCTTGTTTGGAGAAGCACCATTGCAGAAGCTGTTTGTTGTCTAGTGTAATCCGGGCTAACCGAGTTCAAATTATAAAGCTTGGTCCGGGCTGGGCAACCATGCTCGGCGTTTGATGGTCGGGCCTTTGGGAGGCTGGGCACTGCCAAACAACAATTCGGATGAGTTTAGATAAACCCTCAACTAGGGGTGAGCATTGGTCCGGATTGGACCGTATTGGAGTAAAACCGAACCAATTCGTTATCTACGGATCCTGAAAATTGGAACCAATCCATCCGTTATAAAATCGTGGAACAATCCGAACCAATCCATTTAAATACGGATTGGATCGTTTAGGACCACGGATTTATATAATTAAATAACAAAAATATATATATACACTTATATTCCATAAAAATATAAATATAGCACCATATTCATTTCACAATGGCAATATATCTTTTCATATAGCGACAAACTGTTCTAAAATTTAAAACAACCATTAAAGAAAATAGTTCCAACCATAAGTTTTAAAAACCATTACAAATTACACAAAAACTAGCAAATAAAAGTAAATAAAGAAGATACTATGCAAGTTTAGGTTTGGATTTAAGTTTTATATGAAATAAGAGAAGATACTATGCAGGAGGGTGTATAATAAAATTAGACTATTTGTATAGGTCCGGATTCGGTTCCAAATCCGGAACCGTGGGATTTCAATCTGGAACCAATCCGTGAACTACGATTTTTTAATTTTTAATCCGAACCGAACCACGGATTCAAAAAACCAATCCAAACCTACTGGATTGGACTGGCACTGGATCGGATAACGGATTTTCACTGGATTCCTTGGCTCAGCCCTACCCTCACCCGATCGAACCTCCCCGAGTTACACCCCTAATCACCATCAACTAAAATTCAGTATTAAACTCTTATAATCGTTTTGATAAATAGATAGATCGACGTGTGAGGGAATAGGCAGGGCCGTGGGGGCTGAGAGCACGTGGGCGTGCGGGTGCAAGCAAACTTAGTTTTAATTTTATTGTAGAGAAAACTATTATGTTTAAATTTTATTGTAAGAGAAAATATTATGTTTTAGTGTAAATTTGGTTTCAAAAAAAATATAATAATGTTTAAGAAAATAACATGTTGAGTAATAATATAGTCAAAAATATTTCTTAAATAAATTTTAGTATATAAATATATAGATTATTAAATTCAAAATAATGTATTTATATAAAAAATTGAAAAAAAATTATTTTATTATATAAAAAATATGGAATTTCACAAAAGTTGATTCAAATCAAATATTTTTTCAAAAACTATCATATATAAAATTAATTTTTCCCACCTCATTAAAATATTGTAAAAAAGAAATATGTATGGAGGTAGGGCTGTTTGGGAAGCTGAGATTTTTAGCTTAATTTAGGTTAAAAATAATTACAAAAAGATAAATAGGTTAAAAACAAGTCAATAAAGATAAAATGTCACATAATTCATAATCATTATTTTTTTCTCTCACAAACATTACATCCATTAATAAAAAAAAATTCAATTATTTTCCCAAATATAAAAAATTGAGCCTTACTAAAAAAAAGTCAAAACTAAAATAAGCACTACTAAAAATAAACATCTTCCTAAAAACACCCCATGTAGAAAAAAAAATTGAGGCATAGAGAAAAAAAGTCTATGCTATCCGGTCAAAAAAAAAAAAAGAAAAAGAGTACAGTAAAAAGGCACATTTATCCTTCAATTTTTAATTCATGAGTTTGTGAATAAATTTAAAATTGATCACTTTTATATTAAGGGTAATGATTAAATAGAATCCTTGAGATTTTGTTAAAAATACGGAATAGTCCCTATAATTTGAAAAATTATAAATACCCCTCTATTATAATTTTTTTATTTAATAGAATTACTGAAAAAGTATAATTCTAACTGTCTCTCTTATACAATAATAATAAAAAAATTACTTATAAAATTAATAATGTGAAAGAAAAATTTTGACACTATTAAATCTATTAATTGAATAATAATTTATTAATAAAATGTGTAATTTTTATGAAGTTAGAAACTTTGAGGGGGCAGGAGTAATTTCTAAATTACAGGGGCAAATTCATATTTAAGCAAATTTCAGGAGTTGTATTTGTAATTTACTCCTTATTGGGATTATCAAACTTTGTCTATTTTTAGGAAGTAGGTTAAAATCAATTTTTTGGTTTTCTTTTTTTTTTTTTTTTGTCTTTTTTTAAAAAAATGTATAAAAAGTAGAGAAGTAATGTAACAAAAAAGTCAAAAAGTCAAAAAGTTAGCTTTTAGCCATGTCAAATAATAAAGAATTTGTATCTGTCCAAGCTTGGGTCCAACCCTAAACATCAGGCCTCTTTATATTTTCCAAACCTGACTCAAAAATAATCTTCAGAAAATGAGTGGAGCCACTAATTGTGCTACACTAATGATGTGGCAGTAGGCCCCACTATGAGTGATATATGTTTTTGGACTTGGTGTTGTATTTTTTCTTTTTTTATTAGTTCATGCCAATTAGTGGTCTTTAGAGCTTCTAAAATTAGTGGTCTTCTATCATTTGTTAATAAATCTCAAAACTCACAGGCCATATGTTAAATTTTTTTTAAAAACATTCCTAATAAATTCAACCACACATTATGTTCCTAAATAAATATGCTGAAATCATTATAAATTTAATGATTTTTGATAAATGAAGAATGTCTTAAATAAATTCAATTAATATCACACAAAATGTGAGTTTAATAAAATTAATAAGAAATAAAGTTTAGATCCTAAACAAAAAAATATATTTATATAGTTATAATTAAATTAATTAATTTTAATAGTAAAACTAAGCTGAGCCCGAATTGATTGAAAAATATAAATTTTAAACCCAATTCATTAATTTATAGGCTGAAAATACTAGGCACAATCCAACCTTATGAACTAAAATAACATTCCTACACCCTTTAAAAAATGAGAGCCAAGTCAAACGGATTGAGGCGGCGCAACGGGCATCGGCCCACCATAATTGAGGGCAAATGGGTTAGTGTGTAATGTCCCCACCATCTGAGTGCTTCATCCTGTATTTCATAAATTATAGGCGTCCTCCTCCTGTATTTAGGTGTGTTCTGGCCTAATTTAAAAAAATTAAAAAGTCACTACCTTATTTAAGTCACATTATTTTTATTAAATCACATCATCGTTTCTACCGCACTACTTTCAAACATAATCCATATTTACGTTTTTTTTATAAAAAAATTAAAAATAACACTTATTTAAGTCATTCCAAACAAACCCCTGCAATTAATTTATTTCAATTTTATGATAAAATTCAAACCCGTACCTATATAGGTTATGAAAAAATATGAAATAAATCAAACGTTAAAACTTAGAGCCAACTGGAACCGAACCAAAACTAACTCGTTTAAAAATAATTTACCTTTTGATTGATTTTACACGAAATCGAAAAAAATTATAAATTGGTCTGTCCAATCAAATTGTACGATTTGATTTGATTTTTTCATACACATATTGATTTTTGGTTTTTAAAATAAGCGAACTGTGACTTCACGATTCAACCATGATTTTTATAGCTACGAATCTAGGTTGGAGAAAAATAGCTTGAATGAAAAAGATTGTCTCATAAATGTGTATATAACTCACACATTTAAGGCTCATCAGTTTATGATGAGGCAGTTTTGCTAGCATTAGTTTGCCAGCCTTGATGGCTAGAGGCTTCCTCCCTCTCCCCCATGGTGTAAAAAGGAGGCCCTATTTCCGCTTGAAAAGAAATATATAATAATTTTCCTTGGCATCCATACCCTGTCAGTCCTACTTCTCTATAAATTCTTCCTAAGAGAGAGTGCTACCGTTGTCAGTTCGCTAAAACTAATCAAAAGGTTGTAGGTTCGCCGATATGTTGGCGAAGTTGGAGACAGGGCTCTGCTTGGTCCCGAACTGATTCAGGTGACAACAGAGAAGATTAAACTTATCCAGCAGAGGATTAAAACTGCCCAGAGCCGACAAAAGAGTTACGCCGACCAGAGAAGGAATGAGTTTAGAATTCGAAGTTGGAGTCACGTGTTCCTGAAAGTTCTCACCCATGAAAGGAGTTTCCAGATTTGGGAAAGAAAGGTAGTTAGCACCTTCGGTATATTGGACCGTTTGAAATTCTTGAGAGGATTAACCTCGTTTGCCTACAGACTTGCTTTTACGCCAAATTTGAGCCAAGTCACAACGTGTTTTCATGTTTCGATGTTGAGGAAGTACATCCGAGATCACTGCACGTAATTGATCATTCCGAAATCGCAGTTAATGAGGATTTGGGCTACGAGGAAAAAGCCAATGAGAATTATTGACCGACAAGTAAGGCAATGAGAAACAGATCGATACCGATGGTAAAAAGTCGAATGGAAGGAGCATTATGGCACTGAGGCCACGTGGGAAAAGGAAGAGGATGTGAGAATCCGCTATCCAGAGTTGTTCCTGGAACAAGTAATTTAAGTTTGGGGACCAAACTTCTTTAAGGGGGGTAGTATGTAGCGACCCTCACCCAACTCTTGTCATACTTGCATACATTCATGCATAATCTCGTCTTGATATGTTATTTTATGTTAGTTTTGCTTGCCTTGTTTTTGTTAAGTATTGCTCGCGTATTTTGTTCTCTGCTCGGCATGACCAGGTCATCTTGAGATGCGACCAACACTGAGCCTTTGTACTTAGAAACTGTTTTGAGATCTTGGTCAACCCCCTCTTCACCTCGGGCAATTATTGCCGAGATGTTTTGCACTTAGTGAACCTTGTCCGCAGGCAGGTATGGCCTAGGCCGAGATGTGGCACACCCCGGCCAAGGTGTGGCACACCCCGGCCAAGGTGTGGCACAGCTTAGTCAAGTGCCGTCCTCCCTAGCCGATGTCCTTGTCACCCTGTTGCCAGATCTTTGATTGAGCCGATGTCATTTATTGCCGGATGTGTCTGCCCAACTTGCTGCATATGTTTTGTCAGAGACTTGTCTTATCAATCAATCACCTTTTTGAGTTGAGCCAACCGATAGCGCCACGTGTCCGAGCTAGTTGTTAAGACAGCCGGCAGACCTGGAAACCAAATCATTTTGTCTCAAATCTTTGTTTTAGAGAGAGAAGCTCTAGAGAGAAGGAGGAGAAGTTCTTGAGTGAGAATAGATCTTCCAAGCTTGATCTTCGTGGTTTGAATCCGTTGGATCCGAGTTTTGAGGTAAGAATCTTGATCTATTTTTTTGTTTGTTGATAGTAACCATTTAGCTGCATTGCATCGATCGGATCTGTTTTGCATGTCATGCATCATTTGAAGTTGGTTTTGGAAAGAGAAATGATTTTCATGTGTTCTTGAAGAGAACCTGTTTTGATCCAAAAGTTTGAAGCTAGAACCATGTTTTTGTGTTTGCTCTTGCATGACCTTCTGCGTGAGTACCCAGGTCCATGTTTTGAATCCTTGGCATGAAAACTCAGATTTTTGTAACAAGTTATGAACTTGCATCCATCTTCCAATGATCGTGTCTTCATATTCTTCAAAGGGAAACCCAGGTTTTTCCCGACTTGTT
Source organism: Camellia sinensis (assembly GCF_004153795.1). Taxonomy (NCBI): domain Eukaryota; kingdom Viridiplantae; phylum Streptophyta; class Magnoliopsida; order Ericales; family Theaceae; genus Camellia; species Camellia sinensis. The sequence goes on from NW_021029515.1 coordinate 15,458, forward strand.
CGATGGGACCTCGGCATAATTCTAGACGGTGCCCAATGTGTTTTCATAAGGCGAGAGCAGTGTTAAGCTCCCAGCGTGTTTTGCTTTGTTTTGACTCGGATCTGGCAAGAGTGCCGAGAATCATTGCATGCATATGGAGTTTGTCTTGAGAATGTGATTTGTCATGTGATTGTAGGTTCTTGATATTTGCTTGAGTCTACACTGAAGAAACTAGGGTGAGTGTATTTCTAATAAAGCTATGTTACACTCGTTTTGATGAACCTTGTTTTGTTTGTTTGATGAAAGTATTTGCTAAGCATGAATGAATGGCCTTTGTTTTGATTGTTGTTCTTGGAAAGTCCCTTGTGCTGGAGGACTCTAAACTTTCCGCAGTACTAAGTATAAAAGGATACGGTCCTTGTTAAATCGGCTACGGGCCTAAGTAACATAAGTCCCTTGTGGCGGAGGACTCTAAAACTTTCGCAGTACTAAGTATAAAAGGATACGGTCTGTTAAATCGGGCTACAGGCCTAAGTAACTCTTGAGAACTTGTGATACTTGATTGATGAATACGGTTCATCCCTTGCTTCGCCGATGTTATGATACTTGATTGATTGAATACGGTTCATCCTTGCTTTCGCCGATGTTATGATACTTGATTGATGGATACGGTTCATCCCTTCTTCGCCGATGTTATGATACTTGATGATGGATACGGTCATCCCTTGCTTCGCCGATGTTAGATACTTGATTGATGAATACGGTTCATCCCTTGCTTCGCCGATGTTATGATTACCTGATTGATGAATACGGTTCATCCTTTGCTTCGCCGATGTTATGATACTTGATTGATGAATACGTTTCATTCCTTGCTTCGCCGATGTTATGATACTTGATTGATTAATACGATTCATCCCTTGTTCTGTTAAAGTTTGATGTGTTTTGTTTCGAAAGGACTCCGGCTTTATTCATGCAAACCTTTATTTTTAGTACCATTCACTGAGTATTTGTACTCACCCCTCTATATATATGTAGGTGATGAGCAGGACGGCGGCGACGCCTAGATTGTTTTGGAAGCTTGTTTTTTGGATTCGTGCTTAGTCGGCTTTGTTTTTGTATTTACGTGGCGATGCCTTTCATTTGCATGTCGGCAAATCTGAAAATCATGCTTCCTTGACTTGTATTCAGTTGTCTTTGTATATGTCGGCTCGAGAAGCCTTTTGATCAAGATTGTAAATTGTACTTTGCTTGGCTGTATTCAATTATACAAATGAATGGCATTGCATTTGATCTATGCACAGCTCTTATTGAAAACCACTTGTATCTTGATTTATTACTCCGCATTTGTGAGCCCCGTTTATTATTACTCTGATTGTGTAAGTTTTTTGAAAGTTGGCCTTCGGTAATTACGGATTACTGGCCATCACGACCCAAACTACTAGGGCGGTTTGGGGTCGTGACAGAATGGTATCAGAGCACGAGTTCTCTCGGTATACGTTAGTCACACACTTGAGCCGGAAGAGCATAGGATTTCCCTTAGAAAGATGTTAGGGTCAACATCATGGTGTTTGTTATTGAACGAGATGTGCATTGTCTTAATGCTTAATTGTGCTTGCCTACGGGGTTATCTATTTATTTGTTTTAAAAATTATACTTTGCACGCTCATAGCATCATGAGGAGAGGTAGACCTCCAATTGGCCGGATCAACCCGAAGATAGAATGGATAGACTGGAAAGACTAGTAGAAGGTTTGGCCCGCGAGTTGAGGCAAACCAGGCAGCAGTTCGCCAGTGCCACGTCGACTCAGGCCGAACGACCAACGGCCGAAATGTAGTTCCGCCTCCACCTCCTCCAGTACCGCAAGTTCCCCCGCAACCAGCCTTATATGGGATGGCACAATAGCTTTGATTCGGAGTTCAAGAAAATGAGACCCCCGAGATTCTCTGGGGGTATAGAGCCGATGAAGGCTGAGGCATGGGTTTTAGAAATGGAGAAGTTGTTCGAGATCTTCCCTAGCACCGACGCTGCAGAAAGTGACGTTGGCGGCATTCACATTAACGATGACGCTCGCAGGTGGTGGATGATGGTTAGAGGAAGCAATCCAGATTTGACCTGGACTCGATTTTTAGAGTTGTTCTACAAGAAACATTTTCCCCTGAGTGTTCGAAACCGCAAGGCTACCGAATTTCATACTCTGATGCAAAGGAAGCAGAACAGTGGCGGAATATGACCGGCGCTTTTACTGAATGGTGAGATTTGTACCTCACATTGGCGATTTTCAAGGAATTTCTGTGTATTAAATTGAAAATTTAC
>NW_021029515.1:17774-30785 GCF_004153795.1 Camellia sinensis
TGAATAATTTTCTGAGAATTTCTTGGGAATTTAATTAGTAATTTACTGAGAATTTTCAGAGTAATTTAATGGGAAGTTACTGAGTAATTTACAGAGTAATTTAGTGGGAATTTACTTGGAATTTACTTAGTAATTTACTTAGCAATTTACTGGGTAATATTCTGAGTAATTTACTGAGAATTCAATGAGTAATTTACTGAGATTTTATTGAGTAATTTACCGTGAAATTATGAAAAATTTACTTCGAATTTTCTAAATAATTTACTGAGGATTTACTAGCAATTTACTGAGTAATTAATTGAAAATTTGCTAAATAATTTACTGAGAATTTCTTGGGAATTTAATTAGTAATTTATGAGAATTAGTAAGTAATTTACTGAGAATTTACTAGAAATTTATTGAGAATTTTCTAAGTAATTTACTATATAATTTACTGAGAATCTTCTGGGAATTTAATAAGTAATTTAATAAGAATTTTCTGAGTAATTTATCGAGTAGTTTACTGGGATTTTACTGAGTGATTTACTCGGAATTTACTGAGTAATTTACTTAGCAATGTTCTGAGTAATTTACTGAGAATTCAATGAATAATTTACTGAGATTTTATTGAGTAATTTATCGTGAAATTATGAAAAATTTACTTCGGATTTTCTGAATAATTTACTGAGGATTTACTAGGAATTTATTGAGTAATTAATTGAGAATTTATTGAATAATTTACTGAGAATTTCTTGGGAATTTAATTAGTAATTTACTGAGAATTTACTAAGTAATTTGCTTAGAATTTACTATGAATTTATTGGAAATTTTCTAAGTAATTTACTTTACAATTTACTGAGAATCTTCTGAGAATTTACTGAGTAATTTAATGAGAATTTACTGAGTAATTTACCGAGTAATTTACTGGGAATTTACTGAGGGATTTACTCGGAATTTACTGAGGGATTTACTCGGAATTACTGAGTAATTTACTGGGTAATGTTATGAGTAATTTCCTGAGAATTCAATGAGTAATTTTGTAACAACCCTTACTTTACTCTAGCCATGCTTGCATATATTACATGATCTTGTCTTGATATGTTGCATTTGTGAAGCCTTAATTTGTCTTGCATGAGTGTTACTTCCATGTTTTGTTCCTTGTTTGGTGTGTGTGTGTGGTTTGCCTAGGTTAATCTAGGCCGAGGTCACCTTAAGCTTAGAATCATCTTGGAACCACTTTGGTTGACCTCCACCTTCACCAAGGCATGTTGGCCGGGATGTCATCATCTAGGCCGAGGTGTTCATCACCAAGGCCGAGATATGTATTATCTAGGCCGTGATGTTACCTTTGCACCTAGTGATCTTGTTCCTCGATTGGTATGACCTAGATCGAGGTGTGGCACATCTAGGCCGAGGTATGGCACAGTTAGGCCAAGTGTTGTCCTTCCTAGCCGAGATCATTGTTCCCCTACTTGCCGATGCCTTGTTCTTAGCTGAGATCATTACCTGTCGAAGTGCCTATGCCATCTTGCTTGTTGAACACACTTTGTCATAGTCTTGTCTTTTCACTCAGCGACCTTTTTTAGGAGAACCAACCCGGTAGTGCCACGTGTCCAAGCTGAGTGTTAAATCAACCGGCAAAGAGAGAAATGTATCATTTGTTATATGTCTTTGTTCTTGAGGAGAGAGAAGCTCTAGAAGAGGGAGAAGGAGTTCTTAGAGAAGGAATAGATTTCCAAGCTTGCTCGTTAGAATTCAAACTGTTTGATTCGTGTTTTGAGGTTAGAATCTTGATCTACTCTTGTTGTTCTTATTGTTCATCTAGCTGCATTGCATGATCGAGCACGATTTGTAAGCCATGCATCGATTTAAAGTTTGGTTTTAGAAAGAGAACGTGATATTCATGTGTTCTTGAATAAAAAAGCTTTGTCTGATCCGAAAGCTTGCATCAAGATTCATGTTTTTGTGTTTGTTTTCATAAGATCTTCGAGTATGGGTATCCAGGTCCATGATTTTGAATTCATAGCATGAAATCTCAGATTTTGTGATGATAAGTTATGATCTTTGCATCCATGTTCTTCATGTTCTTCAAAGAAAGGGAAACCCAGATTTTTCCGACTTCATTTCCTTGAATGTGGCCATCGGGACCACCCCTCGGCAAGGAGATGTGGGACCTCGGCCAAGACCTGGTTGGTGCCCAGCAAGTTTCCCGAGATGAGAAACAGTGTTTTGTTTCGGCTCGACTTAGTTTTGAAGGAATGCCGAGATCATTTGCATTCATGTAAAGCTTGTTTGAAAATGCATTCAATAGACTTTGCCATGTGTTTGTAGGACTTGGACTCTCGCTTGACCCCGACGTTTGAAGAACTATGTGAGTGGTATTTTTAATAAAGCTATGTTGTAATGTTTGATAAACTTTGCCTTGCTTCGTTTTGAAAAGTATTTGTTAAGTATGAATAACTATCCCCATTTTGGTATATCGAGTATTAGCTTTGGTTTTGATAACAACCTTTGAAAGTCCGTACGTGCTAGGGGACTATAAACATTTGTAGCAGAACCTTTGAAAGTCCGTACGTGATAGGGGACTATAAGCATTTGTAGCACAACATTTGAAAGTCCGTACGTGCTAGGGGACTATAAGCATTTGTAGCACAACCTTTGAAAGTCTGTATGTGCTAGGGGACTATAAGCATTTGTAGCACAGCCTTTGAAAGTCCGTATGTGCTAGGGGACTATAAGCATTTGTAGCACAGCCTTTGAAAGTCCGTATGTGCTAGGGGACTATAAGCATTTGTAGCACAACCTTTGTTAATGTCATCCCTTAAAACTTAGAAGCCTTGAAAGACTTTGATTGATGAAGCTTGAAAGACTTGTTAGATGAACTTGTGTTGTCTTTGATTTTGTGCAAGATATAATGTGTATCGCTTTGATAAAGATATTGGATATTATTCATGCAAACCCCGTTATTACTTGTATTATTCACTGAGTATCCAAGCCCACCCTCTCTATATATATGTAGGTGATGAGCAGGACGACGGCGGCGACGCCTAGATGTGCTTTGCAATTTGTTTTGGACCCGCATTTTATAGCATCTTGAAGATCATGCTTCTTAGCTTGCATTTCATTGTATTTTGTATATGATGGCTTGAGAAGCCTTTTGGTCAAGATGTGAAAGTATTTCATTTTATTGTATCCAAGTTGTAAGACCTTGATAAGATGTATGACATTCCATTTGATCTATGCACAGCTCTTATGGACTAATTAGATTTAAATTTATTGCTTCCGTACATGTTAGCCCCATATGTATACTCTGATTGTGTGTGAATCCTTGTAAGTTGGCCTTTGGTAATCTCGGATTACTGGCCATCACGGCACCATTCTACTAGGGGCGGAATGGGGTCTGACAAATTTACTGAGACTTTGAATTTTCTAAATAATTTGCTGAGGATTAATAGGAATTTACTGAGTAGTTAATTTTGAATTTACTAAATAATTTACTGAGGATTTCTTGGAAATTTAATTAGTAATTTATTGAGAATTTACAATGTAATTTTCTGAGAATTTGCTGGGAATTTACTGAGAATTTTCTAAGTAATTTACTTTATAATTTACTGAGAATTTTCTTGGAATTTACTGAGTAATTTAATGAGAATTTACTGAGTAATTTACCGAGTAATTTACCGGGAATTTACTAAGTGATTTACTCAGAATTTACGGAGTAATTTACTTACCAAATTACTGGGTAATGTTCTGAGTAATTTACTAAGAGATTTTATTGAGTAATTTACCGTGAAATTATGAAAAATTTACTTCAAATTTTCTAAATAATTTACTGAGGATTTACTAGGAATTTACTGAGTAATTAATTGAGATTTTAATGAATAATTTACTGAGAATTTACTAAGTAATTTAGTGAGAATTTTCTAAGGAATTTACTTCATAATTTACTTAGAATTTTCTAGGAATTTACTGAAGTAATTAAATGAGAATTTACTGAGTAATTTACCGAGTAATTTACTGGGAATTTACTGAGTAATTTACTTACTAATTTACTAGGTAATGTTCTGCGTAATTTGCTGATAATTTAATGAGTAATTTACTGAGATTTTATTATGTAATTTACCGTGAAATTATGAAAAATTTACTTCAAATTTTCTAAATAATTTACTGAATTTTCTAAATAATTTACTGAGGATTTACTTGAAATTTACAGAGTAATTAATTGAGAATTTACAGAATAATTTACTGAGAATTTCCTGAGAATTTAATTAGTAATTTACTGACAATTTACTAAGTAATTTACTTAGAATTTGCTAGGAATTTATTGAGAATTTTCAAGGTAATTTACTTTATAATTTACTAAAAATTTTCTGAGAATTTACTGAGTAATTTAATGAGAAGTTACTGAGTAATTTACCGCGTAATTTACTAGGAATTTACTAGGTAATGTTCTGAGTAATTTACTGAAAATTCAATGAGTAATTTACTGAGATTTTATTGAGTAATTTACCGTGAAATTTCTAAATAATTTACTGAGGAATTACTAGGAATTTACTGAGTAATTAATTGAAAAGTTACTGAATAATTTATTGAGAATTTACTAAGTAATTTACTGAGAATTTACTGGAAATTTATTAACAATTTTCTAAATAATTTACTTAGAATTTTCGAGGAATTTACTGAGTAATTTAATGAGAATTTACTGAGTAATTTACCGAGTAATTTACTCAGTGATTTACTTTACTGAATAATTTACTTAGCAATTTACTGGGTAATGTTCTAAGATTTTATTGAGTAATTTACCGTGACATTATAAAAAATTTACTTCCAATTTTCTAAATAATTTACTGAGGATTTACTAGGAATTTATTAATTAATTAATTGAGAATTTACTGAATAATTTACTGAGAATTTCTTGGGAATTTAATTAGTAATTTACTGAAAATTTACTAAGTAATTTACTAAGAATTTACTGGGAATTTATTGAGAATTTTCTAAGCAATTTACTATATAATTTACTGAAAATTTTCTAAGAATTTACTGAGTAATTTAATGAGAATTTACTGAGTAATTTACCGACTAATTTAATGAGAATTTACTGAGTGATGTACTCAGAATTTACTGAGTAATTTACTTAGCAATTTACTGGGTAATGTTCTGAGTAATTTACTGAGAATTCAAAGAATAATTTACTGATATTTTATCGAGTAATTTACAGTGAAATTATGAAAAAATTACTTCGAATTTTCTAAATAATTTACTGAGGATTTACTAGGAATTTACTGAGTAATTAATTGAGAATTTACTGAATAATTTATTGAGAATTTACTAAGTAATTTACTGTGAATTTATTGAGAAATTTCTAAGCAATTTACTTTAAAATTTATTGAAAATTTTCTGGCAATTTACTGAGTAATTTAATGAGAATTTACTAAGTAATTTACTTAGCAATTTACTGGGTAATGTTCTGAGTAATTTACTGAGAATTTAAACAGTAATTTACTGAGATTTTATTGAGTAATTTATCGTGAAATTACGAAAAATTTAGTTCAAATTTTCTAAATAATTTACTGAGGAATTACTAGGAATTTACTGAGTAATTAATTGAAAAGTTACTGAATAATTTATTGAGAATTTACTAAGTAATTTACTGAGAATTTACTGGAAATTTATTAACAATTTTCTAAATAATTTACTTAGAATTTTCGAGGAATTTACTGAGTAATTTAATGAGAATTTACTGAGTAATTTACGGAGTGATTTTGCAACAACCCACATTTTGTGTCCTCGTCATGTTTGCATACATTTGTATGTTTTGCCATGTTAAGATGCTGTAACAACCCATATTTGTGTCATAGTCATATTCAAGTTCATTTACATAGCTTGTCTTGTTAGGTTTGCATTCATGAATCTTGTCTTGCTTTGTGTTTTTGTGATTTGCCTAAGCGTTGCTTGCATGCTTTGCTCCTTCCTTGATGTTAAGCCTAAGTTATGTAAGCCGAGGTTATGCCAAGTCTAGGTTACGTTACGCCTAGATCATTCCAAGCCGAGGTCATCTCTAGTCTAGAAGTGTCTTGGAACCCCTTTGTTGACCTCCATCTTCAGCTTGACATATTGGCCGAGATGTCACTATCTAGGCCGAGGTGTGAATCACCAAGGCCGAGATGTGTATTATCTAGGTCGAGATGATACCTTTGCACCTGAGTGACCTTGTCCTGAAGTGGTATGACCTAGACCGAGATGTGGCACATCTAGGCCAAGGTGTGGCACAGCTTAGTCAAGAGTTGTCCTTCCTAGCCGAGGTCATTGTCACCTTAGTTGCCGAAGCTTTGTTCTTAGCCGATGTCATCACTTGCCGGAGTGCCATTCCGAGTAGCTTGTTAGATACACTTTGTCAAAGTCTTGTCTTGTCAATCTATCACCTTTTTGAAGAGAGCCAATCAACCACTGCCACGTATCCGAGCTGAGAGTTAAGTCAGCTGACAGAGAGAGAAACCCATCATTTGTTCCTATACTTGTTTTGAAGAGTAGAGAGAGAAGCTCTAGAAGAGGGAGAGGAGTTCTTGAGAGGAGGTAGATTTCCAAGCTTAATCCTTAGAGATCGAACCGTTAGATCCGTGTTCTAAGGTTAGATTCTTGATCTGCTCTTGTCGTTCTTTATGTTTATGTTATTGCATTGCATGATTGAATATGATTTGTAAGCCATGCATTGCTTTGAAGTTCGGTTTTAGAAAGAGAAAATGGCATTCATGTGTTCTTCAAGAAAAGTTATGTTTTGATCCGAAGGCTTATGCCAGGATCCATGTTTTTGTGTTGTTTTCACATGATTTTCAAGCATGGGTACCCAGGTCCATGTTTTCGAACTCATAGCATGAAATTCCAGATTTTTGTAATAAAGAAGTTATGATTTTAGCATTCATATTCTTCATGGTCTTCATGTTCCATGTAAGACTTGTTTTGAGAAGTGCATTCAGTAGACTTTGCCATGTGTTTGTAGGACTTGAACCTTTGCCTTGATCCCGACGTCCCAGGAACTATGTGAGTGGTTTTTTTAATAAAGCTATGTTATACGTTTTGATAAAGGCTTTGCTTTGCTTTGTTTTGAAAGTATTTGTTAAGCATGAATGATATCCCTATTTTATGTATCAAGTATAAGTTTTGTTTTGGATGACAATCTTGGGACCGTCCTTTCGTGTTAGGGGACGTTAAGCCTAAGTAACACCGTCCTTTCGTGTTAGGGGACGTTAAGCCTAAGTAACACCGTCCTTTCGTGTTAGGGGACGTTAAGCCTAAGTAACACCGTCCTTTCGTGTTAGGGGACGTTAAGCCTAAGTAACACCGTCCTTTCGTGTTAGGGGACGTTAAGCCTAAGTAACACCGTCCTTTCGTGTTAGGGGACGTTAAGCCTATGTAACATAGTCCTTCCGTGCTAGGGGACTTTAAGCCTATGTAGCATAGTCCTTCCGTGCTAAGGGACTTTAAGCCTATGTAGCATAGTCCTTCCGTGCTAAGGGACTTTAAGCCTATGTAGCATAGTCCTTCCGTGCTAAGGGACTTTAAGCCTATGTAGCATAGTCCTTCCGTGCTAAGGGACTTTAAGCCTATGTAGCATAGTCCTTCCGTGCTAAGGGACTTTAAGCCTATGTAGCATAGTCCTTCCGTGCTAAGGGACTTTAAGCCTATGTAGCATAGTCCTTTCGTGTTATGGGACGTTAAGCCTAAGTAACAACGTCCTTTCGTGTTATGGGACGTTAAGCCTATGTAACATAGTTCTTCCGTGCTAGGGGACTTTAAGCCTAGGTAGCACCGTCCTTTCGTGCTAGGGGACGTTAAGCCTAAGTAGCACCCTTGTTAAGATATCGGCCGCCGACGAACTATGGACGGGTGTGCTCGATGCCGAGGTTATGTTTTTGTTTTGCTCGGAATGTCATCACCCTTTGTTTTAAGATTTGACGCATGCTAAGTAAGCAAGCAAGTTTTAAAAGACCAAGATTTGAATGATGTTTTATTTCAAGCCAAGCTAAGCTATGTTATGTATGGTTTTGACAAGATATACTATGTATTGTTTTGAAAAGACCTCGGGAATCATTCATTTAACCCCTTTATTACTTGTACCATTCACTGAGTATCCAAGCTCACCCTCCCTATGTATATATGTAGGTAACAAGCAAGAAGTCGGCTACGCCGAGATGTGTGTTTTGCGTGCATGTTATGTCAGCTGTAAGGATGTCGGCAATCCTGAATATTATGTATCTTGACTTGTATTCCAGTGTTTTTGTTTATGTCGGCAATCTTGAAGTTTATGTGTTTTGAACATGTCGGCTTGTAAAGCCTTTTACCAAGGTGTAATATGTAATTTTGTACTTCATTCTATTTGTATTCAAGTTGTAAAGCTATGTAAAGATGTATGCTGTTTCATTTGACTTATGCACTGCTCTTATGGACCACTTGTATTTTAGATTATTGCTTCCGCACTTGTGAGCCCCATATATTTATACTTTGATTGTGTGTGAATTTTGAAGGTTGGCCTTCGGTAATCTCGGATTACTAGGCATCACGGCACCAAACTACTAGGGGCGGTTTGGGGTCGTGACAGATTTATTCGGAATTTACTGAGTAATTTACGTAGCAATTTACTGGATAATGTTATGAGTAATTTGTTGAGAATTTAATGAGTAATTTACTGATATTTTGTTGAGTAATTTACCGTGAAATTATGAAAACTTTACTTCATATTTTCTAATTAATTTATTGAAGATTTACTAGGAATTTACTGATTAATTAATTGAGAATTTATTGAATAATTTTCTGAGAATTTCTTGGGAATTTAATTAGTAATTTACTGAGAATTTACTGGAAATTTATTGAGAATTTTCTAAGTAATTTACTTTAAAATTTACTGAGAATTTTCTTGGAATTTACTGAGTAATTTAATGAGAATTTCTGAGTAATTTACTTAACAATTTACTAGGTAATGTTTTAAGTAATTTACTGAGAATTCAATGAGTAAATTACTCAGATTTTATTGTGTAATTTACCGTGAAATTATGTAAAATTTACTTCGAATTTTCTAAACAATTTACTAAGGATTCACTAGGAATTTACTTCGTAATTAATTGAGAATTTCTTGGAAATTTAATTAGTAATTTACTGAGAATTTACTAAGTAATTTACTGAAAATTTACTGGGAATTTATTGAGAATTTTCTAAGTGATTTACTTTATAATTTACTGAGAATTTTTTTGGAAATTTATTGAGTAATTTGATGAGTATTTACTGGGAATTCACTGAGTGATTTACTCGGAATTTACTAAGTAATTTACTTACCAATTTACTGGGTAATGTTCTGAGTAATTTACTGAGAATTCAATGAGTAATTTACTGAGATTTTATTGAGTAATTTATGGTGAAATTATGAAAAATTTACTTTGATTTTTCTAAATAATTTAATGATGATTTACTAGGAATTTACTGAGTAATTAATTGAGAATTTACTGAATAATTTACTGAGAATTTCTTGGGAATTTAATTAGTAATTTACTGATAATTACTGGAAAATTATTTAGAATTTTCTAAGTAATTTACTTTATAATTTACTGAGAATCTTCTGGGAATTTACTGAGTAATTTATCGAGTAATTTACTGGTAATCTACTGGGTGATTTACTAGGAATTTACTGCGTAATTAATTGAGAATTTACTGAATAATTTACTGAGAATTTTCTAAGTAATTTACTTTATAATTCACTCAGAATTTTTTGGGAATTTACTGTGGAATTTAATGAGGATTTACTTGGAATTTACTGAGTGATTTACTCAGAATTTACTGAGTAATTTACTTAGCAATTTACTGGGTAATGTTCTGAGTAATTTACTGAGAATTCAATGAGTAATTTACTGAGATTTTATTGAGTAATTTACCGTGAAATTATGAAAAATTTACTTCGAATTTTCTAAATAATCTGCTGAGGATTTTCAAGGAATTTGATGAGTAATTAATTGGGAATTTACTGAATGACTTATTTAGAATTTCTTGGAAATTTAATTAGTAATTTACTGAAATTTTACTTGGAATTTATTGAGAATTTTCTAAGTAATTTACTTTATAATTTACTGAGAATTTTCTGGGAAATTACTGCGTAATTTAATGAGAATTTACTCAGTAATTTATCGAATAATTTACTGGGAATTTACTGAGTGATTTACTCGGAATTTACTGAGTAATTTACTTAGCAATTTATTCGGTAATGCTCTGGGTAATTTACTGAGAATTCAATGAATAATTTAATGGGATTTTATTGAGTAATTTACTGTGAAATTATGAAAAATTTACTTCGAATTTTCTAAATAATTTACTGAGGATTTACTAGGAATTTACTAAGTAATTAATTGAGAATTTGCTGAATAATTTACTGAGAATTTCTTGGGAATTTAATTAGTAATTTCTGAGAATTTACTAAGTAATTTACTGAGAATTTACTGGAAATTTATTTAGAATTTTCTAAGTAATTTACTATAAAATTTATTGAGAATCTTCTGGGAATTTACTGAGTAATTTAATGAAAATTTTCTGAGTAATTTATCGAGTAATTTACTGGGATTTTGCTGAGGGATTTACTCGGAATTTACTGAGTAATTTACTTAGCAATTTACTGGGTAATGTTCTGAGTAATTTACTGAGAATTCAATGAATAATTTACTGAGATTTTATTGAGTAATTTACCGTGAAATTATGATAATTTACTTCGGATTTTCTAAATAATTTACTGAGGATTTACTGAGTAATTAACTGAGAATTTACTGAATAATTTACTGAGAATTTCTTGGGAATTTATTAGTAATTTACTGAGAATTTACTAAGTAATTTACTTAGAATTTACTAGAAATTTATTGAGAATTTTCTAAGTAATTTACTTTACAATTTACTGAGAATCTTCTGGGAATTTATTGAGTAATTTAATGAAAATTTACTGAGTAATTTACCTAAAATTTACTGAGGGATTTACTCAGAATTTGCTGAGTAATTTACTTAGCATTTTACTGGGTAATGTTCTGAGTAATTTCCTGAGAATTCAATGAGTAATTTTGTAACAACCTTTACTTTGCTCTAGCCATGCTTGAATATATTACATTATCTTGTCTTGATATGTTGCATTTGTGAAACCTTAATTTGTCTTGCATGAGTGTTACTTGCATGTTTTGTTCCTTGTTTGGTGTGTGTGTGTGGTTAGCCTAGGTTAATCTAGGCCGAGGTCACCTTAAGCTTAGAACCATCTTGGAACCACTTTGGTTGACCTCCACCTTCACCAATGCATGTTGGCCGGGATGTCATCATCTAGGCCGAGATGTTACCTTTGCACCTAGTGATCTTGTTCCTGGATTGGTATGACCTAGACCGAGGTGTGGCACAGCTAGGCCAAGTGTTGTCCTTCCTAGCCGAGATCATTGTTCCCCTACTTGCCGATGCCTTGTTCTTAGTCGAGATCATTACCTGTCGGAGTGATTATGCCATCTTGCTTGTTGAACACACTTTGTCATAGTCTTGTCTTTTCACTCAGCCACTGTTTTTAGGAGAACCAACCCGGTAGTGCCACGTGTCCAAGCTGAGTGTTAAATCAGCCGGCAGAGAGAGAAATGTATCATTTGTTGTATGTCTTTGTTCTTGAGGAGAGAGAAGCTCTAGAAGAGGGAGAAGGAGTTCTTAGAGAAGGAATAGATTTCCAAGCTTGCTCGTTAGAATTCAAACCATTTGATTCGTGTTTTGAGGTTAGAATCTTGATCTACTATTGTTGTTCTTATTGTTCATCTCACTGCATCGCATGATCGAGCACGATTTGTAAGCCATGCATCGATTTAAAGTTTGGTTTTAGAAAGAGAAGGTGATATTCATGTGTTCTTGAATAAAAAAGCCTTGTCTGATCCGAAAGCTTGTATCAAGATTCATGTTTTTGTGTTTGTTTTCATAAGATCTTCGAGTATGGGTATCCAGGTCCATGATTTTGAATTCATAGCATGAAATCTCAAATTTTGTAATGATAAGTTATGATCTTTGCATCCATGTTCTTTATGTTCTTCAAAGAAAGGGAAACCCAGATTTTCCCAACTTCGTTTCCTTGAATGTGGCCATCAGGACCACACATCGGCAAGGAGATGTGGGACCTCGGCCAAGAACTGGTTGGTGCCCAGCAAGTTTCCCGAGATGAGAAACAGTGTTTTGTTTCGGCTCGACTTAGTTTTGAAGGAATGTCGAGATCATTTGCATCCATGTAAAGCTTGTTTGAAAATGCATTCAATAGACTTTGACATGTGTTTGTAGGACTTGGATTCTCGCTTGACCCCGATGTTTGAAGAACTATGTGAGTGGTATTTTTAATAAAGCTATGTTATAATGTTTGATAAACTTTGCCTTGCTTCGTTTTGAAAAGTATTTGTTAAGCATGAATAACTATCCCCATTTTGGTATATCGAGTATTAGCTTTGGTTTTGATAACAACCTTTGAAAGTCCGTACGTGCTAGGGGACTATAAGCATTTGTAGCACAACCTTTGAAAGTCTGTACGTGCTAGGGGACGATAAGCATTTGTAGCACAACCTTTGAAAGTCTGTACGTGCTAGGGGACGATAAGCATTTGTAGCACAACCTTTGAAAGTCTGTACGTGCTAGGGGACGATAAGCATTTGTAGCACAACCTTTGAAAGTCTGTACGTGCTAGGGGACGATAAGCATTTGTAGCACAACCTTTGAAAGTCTGTACGTGCTAGGGGACGATAAGCATTTGTAGCACAACCTTTGTTAATGTCATCCCTTGAAACTTGGAAGCCTTGAAAGACTTTGATTGATGAAGCTTGAAAGACTTGTTAGATGAACTTGTGTTGTCTTTGATTTTGTGCAAGATATAATGTGTATCGCTTTGATAAAGATATCGGATATTATTCATGCAAACCCCTTTATTACTTGTACCATTCACTGAGTATCCAAGCTCACCCTCTCTATATATATAGGGGACTATAAGCATTTGTAGCACAAACTTTG
>NW_021029515.1:32306-78519 GCF_004153795.1 Camellia sinensis
TAATTTACTGAGAATTTCTTGGGAATTTAATTAGTAATGTATTGAGAATTTACTGAGAATTTATTGAGAATTTTCTAAGTAATTTACTTTGTAATTTACTGAGGATTTTCTGGGAATTTACTGAGTAATTTAATGAAAATTTACCGAGTAATTTACTGGGAATTTTCTTAGTGATGTACACAGAATTTACTGAGTAATTTATTTAGCAATTTATTGGGTAATGTTCTGAGTAATTTACTGAGAATTCAAGGACTAATTTACTAAGATTTTATTGAATAATTTACCGTGAAATTATGAAAACTTTACTTTGATTTTTCTAAATAATTTACTGAGGATTTAATAGTAATTTACTGAGAAATTAATTGAGAATTTACTGAATAATTTTCTGAGAATTTTTCAGGAATTCAATTAGTAATTTACTGAGAATTTATTGAGAATTTTCCAATTAATTTACTTTATAATTTACTGAGAATTTTTTGGGAATTTACTGAGTAATTTACCGGCGATTTACTGAGTGATTTACTCGAAATTTACTAAGTAATTTACTTACCAATTTACTAGGTAATGTTCTGAGTAATTTACTGAGAATTCAATGAGTAATTTACTGAGATTTTATTGAGTAATTTACCGTGAAATTATGAAAAATTTACTTCGAATTTTCTTGGAATTTACTGAGTAAGTAATTGAGAATTTAATGAATAATTCACTGAGAATTTCTTGGCAATTTAATTAGTAATTTACTGAGAATTAGTAAGTATATTACTGAGAATTTGCTGAGAATTTATTGAGAGATTTCTAAGCAATTTACTTTATAATTTACTGAGAATTTTCTAGAAATTTTCAGAGTAATTTAATGAGAATTTAGTGTGTAATTTACTGAGTAATTTACTGTGAATTTACTGAGTGATTTACTCAGAATTTACTGAGAAATTTACTTACCAATTTACTGGGTAATATTCTGAGTAATTTGCTGAGAATTCAATCAGTAATTTACTAAGATTTTATTGAGTAATTTATCGTGAAATTATGAAAAATTTACTTCAAATTTTGTAAACAATTTACTGAGGATTTATTAGCAATTTACAAAGTAATTAATTGAGAATTTACTGAAAAATTTACTGAGAATTTCTTGGCAATTTAATTAGTAATTTACTGAGAATTTACTAGGTAATTTACTGAGAATTTACAGGGAATTTATTGAGAATTTTCTAAGTAATTTACTTTATAATTTACTGAGAATCCTCTGGGAATTTTTTGAGTAATTTAATGAGAATTTACTGAGTAACTTATCTAGTAATTTACTGGGAATTTACTTAGTGATTTACTCGGAATTTACAGAGTAATTTACTTAGCAATTTACTGGGTAATGTTCTGAGTAATTTACTGAGAATCCAATGAATAATTTACTGAGATTTTATAGAGTAATTACCGTGAAATTATGAAAAATTTACTTCGATTTTTCTAAATAATTTACTGAGGATTTCCAAGGAATTTACTGAGTAATTAATTGAGAATTCAGTGAATAATTTACTGAGAATTTCTTGGGAATTTAATTAGTAATGTATTGAGAATTTACTGAGAATTTATTGAGAATTTTCTAAGTAATTTACTTTATAATTTACTGAGGATTTTCTGGGAATTTACTGAGTAATTTAATGAAAATTTATTGAGTAATTTACTGGGAATTTTCTGAGTGATGTACACAGAATTTACTGAGTAACTTACTTAGCAATTTATTGGATAATGTTCTGAGTAATTTACTGAGAATTCAAGGACTAATTTACTAAGATTTTATTGAATAATTTACCGTGAAATTATGAAAACTTTACTTTGATTTTTCTAAATAATTTACTGAGGATTTACTTGTAATTTACTAAGAAATTAATTGAGAATTTACTGAGAATTTACTAAGTAATTTACTGAGAATTTATTGAGAATTTTCTAAGTAATTTACTTTATAATTTACTGAGAATTTTTTGAGAATTTACAGAGTAATTTCCCGAGTAATTTACTAGCGATTTACTGAGTGATTTACTCGAAATTTACTGAGTAATTTACTTACCAATTTGCTGGGTAATATTCTGAGTAATTTACTAAGAATTCAATGAGTAATTTACTGAGATTTGATTGAGTAATTTACGGTGAAATTATGAAAAATTTACTTCAAATTTTCTTGGAATTTACTGAGTAATTAATTGTGATTTAATGAATAATTCACTGAGAATTTCTTGGCAATTTAATTAGTAATTTACTGAGAATTAGTAAGTATATTACTGAGAATTTACTGGGAATTTATTGAGAGATTTCTAAGCAATTTACTTTATAATTTACTTAGAATTTTCTAGAAATTTTCTGAGTAATTTAATGAGAATTTAGTGTGTAATTTACTAAGTAATTTACTGGGAATTTACTGATTGATTTACTCAGAATTTACTGAGAAATTTACTTACCAATTTACTGGGTAATGTTCTGAGTAATTTGCTGAGAATTCAATTAGTAATTTACTGAGATTTTATTGAGTAATTTATCGTGAAATTATGAAAAATTTACTTCAAATTTTGTAAACAATTTACTGAGGATTTACTAGCAATTTACAAAGTAATTAATTGAGAATTTATTGAAAAATTTACTGAGAATTTCTTGGGAATTTAATTACTAATTTACTGAGAATTTACTAAGTAATTTACTGAGAATTTACAGGGAATTTATTGAGAATTTTCTAAGTAATTTACTTTATAATTTACTGAGAATCTTCTGGGAATTTTCTGAGTAATTTAATGAGAATTTACTAAGTAACTTATCTAGTAATTTACTGAGAATTTACTTAGTGATTTACTCGAAATTTACAAAGTAATTTACTTAGCAATTTATTGGGTAATGTTCTGAGTAATTTACTGAGAATCCAATGAATAATTTGCTGAGATTTTATAGAGTAATTACCGTGAGATTATGAAAAATTTACTTCGATTTTTCTAAATAATTTACTGAGGATTTCCAAGGAATTTACTGAGTAATTAATTGAGAATTCATTGAATAATTTACTGAGAATTTCTTGGGAATTTAGTTAGTAATGTATTGAGAATTTACTGGAAATTTATTGGGAATTTTCTAAGTAATTTACTTTATAAGTTACTGAGGATTTTCTGGGAATTTACTGAGTAATTTAATGAGAATTTAAATTTACTGGGAATTTTCTAAGTGATGTACACAGAATTTACTGAGTAATTTACTTAGCAATTTACTGGGTAATGTTCTGAGTAATTTACTGAGAATTCAATGATTAATTTACTGAGATTTTATTTAGTAATTTACCGTGAAATTATGAAAAATTTACTTCGCTTTTTCTAAATAATTTACTGAGGATTTCCAAGGAATTTGCTGAGTAATTAATTGAGAATTCACTGAATAATTTACTGAGAATTTCTTGGGAATTTAATTAGTAATGTACTGAAAATTTACTGGAAATTTATTGGGAATTTTCTAAGTAATTTACTTTATAAGTTACTGAGGATTTTCTGGGAATTTACTGAGTCATTTAATGAGAATTTACCAAGTAATTTACTGGGAATTTTCTGAGTGATGTACACAGAATTTACTGAGTAGTTTACTTAGCAATTTACTGGGTAATGTTCTGAGTAATTTACTGAGAATTCAATGATTAATTTACTGAGATTTTATTTATTAATTTACCGTGAAATTATGAAAACTTTACTTTGATTTTTCTAAATAATTTACTGAGGATTTACTAGTAATTTACTGAGAAATTAATTGAGAATTTATTGAATAATTTTATGAGAATTTTTTGGAAATTTAATTAGCAATTTACTAAGTATTTACTGAGAATTTATTGAGAATTTTCTAAGTAATTTACTTTATAATTATTGAGAATTTTTTGGAAATTTACTGAGTAATTTACTGAGTAATTTACTGGTGATTTACTGAGTCATTTACTCAAAATTTACTGAGTAATTTACTTTCAAATTTATTGGGTAATGTTCGGAGTAATTTACTGAGAATTCAATGAGTAATTTACTGAGATTTTATTGAGTAATTTGCCGTAAAATGATGAAAAATTTACTTCGAATTTTCTAAATAATTTACTGAGGAATTACTAGGCATTTACAAAGTAATTAATTGAGAATTTACTGAAAAATTTTCTCAGAATTTCTTGGGAATTTAATTAGATATTTACTTAGAATTTACTAAGTATTTTATTCAGAATTTACTAGGAATTTATTCAGAAATTTCTATGTAATTTACTGAGAATTTTCTGGGAATTTACTGAGTAATTTACCGAGTAATTTACTGGTGATTTACTGAGTGAATTACTCAGAATTTACTGAGTAATTTACTTACCAATCTACTGGGTAATGTTCTGAGTAATTTACTAAGAATTCAATGAGCAATTTACTGAGATTTTATTGAGTAATTTACCTTGAAATTATGAAAAATTTACTTCGAATTTTCTAAATAATTTATTGGGGATTTACTAGGAATTTACTGAGTAATTAATTGAGAATTTACCAAACAATTTACTGAGAATTTCTTGGGAATTTAATCAGTAATTTACTGAGAATTTACTGGAAATTTATAGAGAATTTTCTAAGTAATTTACTTTATAATTTACTTAGAATTTTTTGGGAATTTACTGAGTAATTTAATGAGAATTTACTGAGTAATTTACCGAGTAATTTATTGGCAATTTACTGAGTGATTTACTCGAAATTTACTGAGTAATTTACTTACCAATTTACTAGGAAATGTTCTGAGTAATTTACTGAGAATTCAATGTGTAATTTACTGAGATTTTATTGAGTACTTTATCGTGAAATTAAGAAAACTTTACTTTGATTTTTCTAAATAATTTACTGAGGATTTACTAGTCATTTACTGAGAAACTAATTGAGAATTTACTGAATAATTTTCTTAGGATTTCTTGGGAATTTAATTAGTAATTTATCGTGAAATTATGAAAAATTTACTTCGATTTTTCAAAATAATTTACTGAGGATTTACTAGGAATTTGCTGAGTAATTAATTGAGAATTCACTGAATAATTTACTGAGAATTTCTTGGAAATTTAATTAATAATGTACTGAGAATTTACTGGGAATTTATTGAGAATTTTCTATGTGATTTACTTTATAATTTACTAAGGATTTTTTGGGAATTTACTGAGTAATTTAATGAGAATTTACCGTTTAATTCACTGGGAATTTACTGAGTGATGTACACAGAATTTACTAAGTAATTTATTTAGCAATTTACTGGGTAATGTTCTGAGTAATTTACTGAGAATTCAATGACTAATTTACTGAGATTTTATTGAGTAATTTACCGTGAAATTATGAAAAATTTACTTCGAATTTTCTAAATAATTTACTGAGGATTTACTAGGAATTTACTCAGTAATTATTGAGAATTAACTGAATAATTTACCCGAGGATTCTTGGGAAATTTAATTAAAGTAACTTGCTGAGAATTTTATTAGGAATGAATTTGAGAATTTTCTAAGTAATTTAACTTTATAATTTAACTGAGAAATTTTAGGGAATTCACGTATATGAAATTCGGTAATTTAATGAGAATTTACTTGAGACCGTGATTTAACTCCGGAATTTATGAGTAATTACTTGAGCAATTTACTGGTAATGTTCTGAGTAATTTCTTGAGAATTCAATGACTAATTTACTGAGTTTTATGTTAATTTCGTGAAATTAGATGAAAATTTTACTTCCGATTTTCTAAAATAATTGCTGAGAATTTAATGTTATTAATGAGATTTATTGAATAATTACTTAATTGAGAAGTTTACATGTAATTGAGATGGAGAATTTTTAGCAATTTTCTTTATAATTTATTAGAATTCAGAATTTTGGGTAATTTAATAGAATTTACTGAGTAATTTACCAGTAATTTACGGCAATTACTGAGTGATTTACTGAAATTTACTGAATAATTACTTACCATTTCTGGTAATGTTCTGAGAATCTTAATGAGAATTAATGATATATTTCGTGAAAATTAAATAAAAATTTACTTCATTTTTCTAAATAATTTTACTGAGAAATTTACTATGGAATTTACTGAAGTAATTAATTAGAATTTACTAAGAATGTTATTAAGTAATTTACTGAGAATTTACTGGAATGATTTATGAGAATTTTCTTGTAATTTATTTATAATTTAACTAGAGAATTTCTCGAATTACAGTAATTTAAATGAGAATTTCCTTAAGTATTTACTGGGATTGTTATGAGTGATTTACTCGGAAATTCTAAGTAATTACTTAGCATTTACTGGGTAATGTTCTGAGTAATTTACATGAGAATTCAATAAGTAATTTACTGAGATTTATTGAGTAATTTACGTGGAAATTAAGAAAATTTACTCGAATTTTCTAAAATAATATTACTGAGGATTTACTAGAATTTACTATAATTAATTGAGAATTTACTGAAAATTTACTGGAGAAATTTTAATAAGTATTAATTAGAGAAATTTGAACTTGGAAATTTATTGAGAATTTTTCTTAGTAATTTACTTTAATAATTTAAATCTTCGAGAATTTGTTCCTGGCAATTCTATGCAAATTTACTAGTAACTTCTAGTACGAGTAATTCACATAGTAATTTACTAGCGAAATATTACTTGATACCGTAATTTACTAAGTAATCTTCTGCAATTTACTGGTAATGTTTCTAGAGACTTTACTTGAGAATTGCCAATGAAATAATTTTAGCTCGAGATTTGTATAGAGTAATTAACCCGGTGAAATTATGGAAAAATTCTGTCAGATTTCTAAAATAATTTACTAGGATTTATCAGGAAATCTTACTAAGTAACTTAATTTGAGAATTCATGTGAATATCTACCTGAGAATTTCTTGTGAATTTCTAGAATATACGTAATGTACCGATGAGAATTTAATAGAGACAATTTTTGGGAAAATTTTCTAAGAAATGTTACTTTACTACGTTACTTGAATTTTTGAGGGAATTTACTGAGTACATTTACTGAGAATAATTTACCTGGGGTAAACTTTCAGCTGATGTGTTAACTCGAAATTTACTGAGTTAATCTTACTTAGGAATATACTGCGTTAATGGTTTGAGCTAATTTACTGAGAAATTCACAGTTAATTTACTGAGAATTTTATGAGTATTTAACCGTAGAAATTATGAAAAATTTACTTCGTTTTTCTAAATAATTTAACTGGGATATTACAGGAATTTAGCTGAGTAATAATTGAATTACTGAATAATTTACTGAGAATTTCTTGAATTTAATTAGAAGACTGAGAACTATCGTTGGAATTTAATTGAGAATTTTTTCTATAGCAATTTGACTTTATAATTTATTGAAAATTTTCTGGCAATTTACTAAGTAATTTAATGAGAATTTACTGAGTAATTTATCGAGTAATTTATCGAGTAATTTACTATGAATTTACTGAGTAATTAACTTAGCAATTTACTGGGTAATATTTTGAGAAATTTCTGAGAATTTAAACAGTTATTTACAGAGATTTTATTGAGTAATTTACCGTGAAATTACGAAAAATTTACTTCAAATTTTCTAAATAATTTATTGAGGATTTACTAGGAATTTGCAGAATAATTAATTGAGAATTTACAGAATAATTTGCTGAGAATTTCTTGGGAATTAAATTAGAAATTTGCTGAGAATTTACTGGGAATTTATTGACAATTTTCTAAGTAATTTACTTCATAATTTACTTAGAATTTTCTAGGAATTTACTAAGTAATTTAATGAGAATTTACTGAGTAATTTACCGAGTAATTTACTGGGAATTTACTGAGTGATTTACTTGGGATTTACTGAGTAATTTACTTAGCAATTTATTGGGTAATGTTATGAGTAATTTGCTGAGAATTTAATGAGTAATTTACCGAGATTTTATTGAGTAATTTATCGTGAAATTATGAGAAATTTACTTCGAATTATCTAAATAATTTACTGAGGATTTACTAGGAATTTACTGAGTAATTAATTGAGAATTCGCTGAATAATTTACTGAGAATTTCTTGCTGTTTTACTTAGTAATTTACTGACAATTTACTAAGTAATTTACTGAGAATTTATTGGGAATTTTCTAAGCAATTTACTTTATAATTTACAGAAAATTTTCTGGGAATTTACTTAGTAATTTAATAAGAATTTGCTGAGTAATTTACCGAGTAATTTACTAGGAATTTACTGAGTGATTTACTCAGAATTTATTGAGTAATTTACTTAGCAATTTACTGGGTAATGTTCTTAGTAATTTACTGAGAATTGAATGAGTAATTTACTGAGATTTTATTGAGTAATTTACCGTGAAATTATGAAAAATTTACTTCGAATTTTCTAAATAATTTACTGAGGATTTACTAGGAATTTACTCAGTAATTAATTGAGAATTTATTGAATAATTTTTTGTGAATTTCTTGGGAATTTAATTAGTAATTTACTGAGAATTTTGTAAGTAATTTACTTTATAATTTACTGAGACTTTTCTGGTAATTTACCGAGTAATTTAATGAGAATTTACTGAGTAATTTACCGCGTAATTTACTGGGAACTTACTGAATGATTTACTTGGAATTTACTGGGTAATGTTCTAAGTAATTTACTGAGAATTCAATGAGCAATTTACTGAGATTTTATTGAGTAATTTACGTTGAAATTATGAAAAATTTACTTCGAATTTTCTAAATAATTTACTAAGGATTTATTGGGAATTTACTGCGTAATTAATTGAGAATTTAATGAATTATTCACTGAGAATTTCTTGGGAATTTAATTAGTAATTTATTGAGAATTTACTGGGAATTTATTGAGAATTTTCCAAGCTATTTACTTTATAATTCACTTAGAATTTTTTAGAAATTTACTGGGTAATTTAATGAGAATTTACAGAATAATTTACCTAGTAATTTACTGAGAATTTACTGAGTGATTTACTCAGAATTTACTGAGTAATTTACTGGGTAATGTTCTGGGTAATTTACTGAGAATTCAATCAATAATTTACTGAGATTTTAATGAGTAATTTACTGTGAAATTACAAAAAATTTACTTCAAATTTTGTAAATAATTTACTGAGGATTTACAAGGAATTTACTAAGTAATTAATTCAGAATTTACTGAACAATTTACTAAGAATTTCTTGGGAATTTAAGTAGTAATTTACGTAGAATTTACTAAGTAATTTACTGAGAATTTACTGGGAATTTATTGAGAATTTTCTTAGTAATTTACTTTATAATTTACTTAAAATCTTCTCGGAATTTTCTCAGTAATTTAATGAGATTTTACTAAGTAACTTATCGAGTAATTTACTAGGAATTTACTGAGTGATTTACTCAGAATTTACTGAGTAATTTGCTTAGCAATTTACTGGGTAATGTTCTGAGTAATTTACATAGAATTCAATAAATAATTTACAGAGATTTAATTGAGTAGTTTACCGTGAATTTATGAAAAATTTACTTCGATTTTTCTAAATAATTTACTGAGGATTTACTAGGAATTTACTGAATAATTTACTGAGAATTTCTTGGGAATTTAATTAGTAATTTACAGAGAATTTACTGAGAATTTATTGAGAATTTTCTTAGTAATTTACTTTATAATTTACTGAGGATTTTTTGAGGATTTACTGGGTAATGTTCTGCGTAATTTACTAAGAATTCAATGACTAATTTTCTAAATAATTTACTGAGGATTTCCAAGAAATTTACTGAGTAATTAATTGAGAAATTCCTAAATAATTTACTGAGAATTTCTTGCGAATTTAATTAGTAATTTATTAAGAATTTACTTAGTAATTTACTGAGAATTTTCTGGGAATTTACAGAGTAATTTAATGAGAATTTACTAAGTCATTTACCGAGAAATTTACTGGCAATTTACCGAGTGATTTACTTGGAATTTACTGAATAATTTACTTACTAATTTTCTGGGTAATGTTCTAAGTAATTTACTGAGAATTCAATGAGTAATTTACTGAGATTTTATTGAGCAATTTACCGTGAAATTATGAAAACTTTACTTTGATTTTTCTAAATAATTTACTGAGGATTTACTAGTAATTTACTAAGAAACTAATTGAGAATTTACTGAATAATTTTCTGAGATTTTCTTGGGAATTTAATTAGCAATTTATTGAAAATTTACTAAGTAATTTACTAAGAATTTACTGAGAATTTTCTAAGTAATTTACCGTGAATTATGAAAAATTCACTTCGATTTTTCTAAATAATTTACTGAGGATTTACTAGGAATTTACTTAGTAATTAATTGAGAATTCCCTGAATAATTTACTGAGAATTTCTTGGCAATTTAATTAGTAATGTACTGAGAATTTACTAGGCATTTATTGGGAATTTTCTAAGTAATTTACTTTATAAGTCACTGAGGATTTTTTGGGAATTTACTGAGTAATTTAATTAGAATTTACCGAGTAATTTTCTGGGAATTTTCTGAGTGACGTACACATAATTTACTGAGTAATTTACTTAGCAATTTACTGGGTAATGTTCTGAGTAATTTACTGAGAATTCATTGATTAATTTACTGAGATTTTATTTAGTAATTTACCGTGAAATTATGAAAAATTTACTGGGTAATGTTCTAAATGATTTACTGAGGATTTACTAGGAATTTACTGAGTAATTAATTGAGAATTTACTGAATAATTTACTGAGGATTTAGTTGAGAATTTAATAAGTAATTTGTTGAGAATTTACTAGGAATTGATTGAGAATTTTCTAAGTAATTTACTTTATAATTTACTGAGAATTTTTAGGGAATTTGCTGAATAATTTAATGAAAATTTTCTGAGTAACTTATCGAGTAATTTACGGGGAATTTACTGAGTGATTTACTCGGAATTTACAGAGTAATTTACTTAGCAATTTACTAGGTAATGTTCTGAGCAATTTACTGAGAATTCAATGACTAATTTACTGAGATTTTATTGAGTAATTTACGGTGAAATTATGAAAAACTTGCTTCGAATTTTTGAAATAATTTGCAGAGGATTTTCAAGGAATTTACTGAGTAATTAATTGAGAATTTATTGAATAATTTATGGAGAATTTCTTGGGAATTTAATTAGTAATTTACTGAGAATTTACTGGGAATTTATTGAGAATTTTCTAAGTAAATTACTTTATAATTTACTAAGAATTTTCAGGGAATTTACTGAGTAATTTAATGAGAATTTACTGAGTAATTTACCAAGTAATTTACTGGCAATTTACTGAGTGATTTACTCGAAATTTACTGAATAATTTACTTACCAATTTACTGGGTAATTTTCTGAGGAATTTACTGAGAATTCAATGAGTAATTTACTGAGATTTTATTGAGTAATTTACCGTGAAATTATGAAAAATTTACTTCGACTTTTCTAAATAATTTACTGAGTTATTAATTGAGAATTTACTGAATAATTTACTGAGAATTTCTTGAGAATTTAATTAGTAATTTACTAAGAATTTACTAAGTAATTTACTGAGAATTTACTGGGAATTTATTGAGAATTTTCAAAATAATTTAGTTTATAATTTATTGGGAATTTTCTGAGAATTTACTGAGTAATTTAATGAGAATTTTCTGAGTAATTTATCGAGTAATTTACTGTGTAATTTACTTAACAATTTACTGGGTAATGTCCTAAGTAATTTACTGAGAATTCAATCAGTAATTTACTGTAAAATTATGAAAATATTACTTTGACTTTTCTAAATAATTTACTGAGGATTTACTAGGAATTTACTGAGTAATTAATTGAGAATTTACTGAGAATTTCTTGGGAATTTAATTCGTAATATACTGAGAATTTTCTAAAAATTTATTGAGAATTTTCTAAGTAATTTACTTTATAATTTACTGAGAATCTTCTGGGAATTTACTGAGTGATTTACTCAGAATTTAATGAGTAATTTACTTAGCAATTTACTGGGTAATGTTCTGAGTAATTTACTGAGAATTTGATGAATAATTTACTGAGATTTTATTGAGTAATGTACGGCGAAATTATGAAAAATTTACTTCGATTTTTCTAAATAATTTACTGAGGATTTACTAGGAATTTACTGAGTAATTAATTTTGAATTTACTGAATAATTTACTGAGAATTTCTTGGCAATTTAATTAGTAATTTGCTAAGAATTTACTGGGAATTTATTGAGAATTTTCTATGTAATTTAGTTTATAATTTACTGAAATTTTTTTGAGAATTTACTGAGTAATTTAGTGAGAATTTACCTAGTAATTTACCGAGTAATTTACTGGCAATTTACTGAGTGATGTACTCGGAATTTACTTAGCAATTTACTGGGTAATGTTCTCATTAATTTACTTAGAATTCAATGACTAATTTACTGAGATTTTATTGAGTAATTTACCGTGAAATTATGAAAAATTTACTTCAAATTTTCTAAATAATTTATGGAGGATTTACTAGGAATTTACTGAGTAATTAATTGTGAATTTACTGAATAATTTACTGAGAATTTCTTGGGAATTTAATTAGTAATTTACTGAGAATTTACTAAGTAATTTACTTAGAATTTACTAGGAATTTATTGAGAATTTTCTTAGTAATTTACTTTATAATTTACTGAGAATCTTCTGGGAATTTACTGAGTAATTTACCGAGAAATTTACTGGGAATTTACTGAGTAATTTACTTACAAATTTACTGGGTAATATTCTGAGTAATTTACTGATAATTCAGTAAGTAATTTACTAAGATTTTGTTGAGTAATTTACCGTGAAATTTTGAAAAATTACTTTGAATTTTCTAAATAATTTACTGAGGATTTTCTAGGAATTTACTGAGTAATTAATTAAGAATTTACTGAATAATTTACTGTGAATTTCTTCGGAATTTAATTAGTAATTCACTGAGAATTTACTGGAAATTTATTGAGAATTTTCTAAGTAATTTACTTTATAATTTACTGAGAATTTTCTAGAAATTTACTGAGTAATGTAATGAGAATTTACTAAGTAATTTACCGAATTATTTACTGGGAATTTACTGAGTGATTTACTCGGAATTTGCTGAGTAATTTATTTAGCAATTTATTGGGTAATGTTCTGAGTAATTTACTGAGAATTTAGTGAGTAATTTACTGAGATTTTATTGAGTAATTTACCGTGAAATTACGAAAAATTTATTTCGAATTTTCCAAGTAATGTTTTGAGGATTTACTAGGAATTTACTGACTAATTAATTGAGAATTTATTGAATAATTTACTGAGAATTTCTTGGGAATTTAATTAGTCATTTACTGAGAATTTACTAAGTAATTTACTAAGAATTTACTGGAAATTTCTTCAGAATTTTCTAAGTAATTTACTTTATAATTTACTGAGAATTTTTTGGTAATTTACTGAGTAATTTAACTAGAATTTACTGAGTAATTTACTGAGTAATCTACTCGAAATTTACTAGGTAATGTTCTGAGTAATTTACTGAGAATTCAATGAGTAATTTACTGAGATTTTATGGAGTAATTTACCGTGAAATTATGAAAATTTACTTCAAATTTTCTAAATAATTTGCTGAGGATTAATAGGAATTTACTAAGTAGTTAATTTTGAATTTACTGAATAATTTACTGAGGATTTCTTGGAAATTTAATTAGTAATTTATTCAGAATTTACAATGTAATTTTCTGAGAATTTGCTGGGAATTTATTGGGAATTTTCTAAGTAATTTACTTTATAATTTACTGAGAATTTTCTTGGAATTTATTGAGTAATTTAATTAGAATTTACTGAGTAATTTACCCAGTAATTTACCGGGAATTTACTGAGTGATTTACTCGGAATTTACGGAGTAATTTACTTACCAAATTACTGGGTAATGTTCTGAGTAATTTACGGAGAATTCAATGAGTAATTTACAGAGATTTTATTCGGTAATTTATCGTGAAATTATAAAAACTTTACTTCGAATTTTCTAAATAATTTACTGAGGATTTACTAGGAATTTATTGAGTAATTGATTGAGAATTTATTGAAGTAATTTAATGAGAATTTACTGAGTAATTTACCGAGTAATTTACTGGGAATTTACTGAGTAATTTACTTACCAATTTATTGGTAATGTTCTGCGTAATTTGCTGATAACTTAATGAGTAATTTACTGAGATTTTATTGTGTAATTTACCGTGAAATTATGAAAAATTTACTTCAAATTTTCAAACTAATTTACTGAGGATTTACTTGGAATTTATAGAGTAATTAATTGAGAATTTACTGAATAATTTACTGAGAATTTCTTTGGAATTTAATTAGTAATTTACTGACAATTTACAAAGTAATTTACTTAGAATTTGCTGGGAATTTATTGAGAATTTTCTAGGTAATTCACTTTATAATTTACTGAAAATTTTCTGGAAATTTACTGAGTAATTTAATTAGAAGTTACTGAGTAATTTACCGCGTAATTTACTAGGAATTTACTGGGTAATGTTCTGAGTAATTTACTGAAAATTCAATGAGTAATTTATTGAGATTTTATTTAGTAATTTACCGTGAAATTATGAAAAATTTACTTGCAATTTTCTAAATAATTTACTGAGGATTTACTAGGAATTTACTGAGTAATTAATTGAGAATTTACTGAATATTTTACTGAGAATTTCTTGGTAATTTAATTAGTAATTTACTAAAAATTTACTAAGTAATTTACTTAGAATTTATTGGGAATTTTCTAAGCAATTTACTTTATAATTTACTGAAAATTTTCTGGGAATTTACTGAGTAATTTAATTAGAAGTTACTGAGTAATTTACCGCGTAATTTACTAGGAATTTACTGGGTAATGTTCTGAGTAATTTACTGAGAATACAATGAGTAATTTATTGAGATTTTATTTAGTAATTTACCGTGAAATTATGAAAAATTTACTTCGAATTTTCGAAATAATTTACTGAGGATTTACAAGGAATTTACTGAGTAATTAATTGAGAATTTACTGTGAATTTATTGAGAATTTTCTAAGCAATTTACTTTAAAATTTATTGATAACTTTCTGGCAATTTACTGAGTAATTTAATGATAATTTACTGAGTAATTTACCGAGTAATTTCCTAGGAATTTACTGAGTGATTTACTTGGAATTTACTGAGTAATTTACTTAGCAATTTACTGGGTAATGTTCTGAGTAATTTACTAAGAATTTAAAAAGCAATTTACTGAGATTTTATTGAGTAATTTACCATGAAATTACGAAAAATTTAGTTCCAATTTTGTAAATAACTTACTAAGGAATTACTAGGAATTTACTGAGTAATTAATTGAGAATTTACTGAATAATTTATTGAGAATTTCTTGGGAATTTAATTAGTAATTTACTGAGAATTTACTAAGTAATTTACTGAGAATTTACTGGGAATTTATTGACAATTTTCTAAGTAATTTACTTCAAAATTTACTTAGAATTTTCTAGGAATTTACTGAGTAATTTAATGAGAATTTACTGAGTAATTTACTGAGAAATTTACTGGGAATTTACTGAGTGATTTACTCGGAATTTACTGAGTAATTTACTAAGCAATTTACTGGGTAATGTTCTGAGTAATTTACTGAGAATTCAATGAATAATTTACTGAGATTTTATTGAGTAATTTACCGTGAAATTATGAAAAATTTACTTCGAATTTTCTAAATAATTTACTGAGGATTTACTAGGAATTTACTGATTAATTAATTGAGAATTTATTGAATAATTTACTGAGAATTTCTTGGGAATTTAATTAGTAATTTACTGACAATTTACTAAGTAATTTATTGAAAAATTATTGGGACTTTATTGAGAATTTTCTAAGCAATTTGCTTTATAATTTACTGAAAATTTCTGGGAATTTACTTAGTAATTTAATAAGAATTTACTGAGTAATTTACCGGGTAATTTACTGAGAATTTACTGAGTCATTTACTCAGAATTTTCTGTGTAATTTACTTAGCAATTTACTGGGTAATGTTCTGAGTAATTTACTAAGAATTCATTGAGTAATTTACTGAGAATTCATTGAGTAATTTACTGAGATTTTATTGAGTAATTTGCCATGAAATTATGAAAAATTTAATTCGAATTTTCTAAATAATTTAATGAGGATTTACTAGGAATTTACTGAGTAATTAATTGAGAATTTATTGAATAATTTACTGAGAATTTCTTGGGAATTTAATTAGTAATTTACTGAGAATTTATGGAGAATTTATTGAGAATTTGCTAAGTAATTTACTTTATAATTTACTGAGACTTTTCTGGTAATTTACTGAGTGATTTAATGTGAATTTACTGAGTAATTTACCGAGTAATTTACTGGGAATTTACGGAGTGATTTACTCGGAATTTACTGACTATTTACATAGCAATTTACTAGGTAATGTTCTGAGTAATTTACTGAGAATTCAATAAGTAATTTGCTGAGATTTTATTGAGTAACTTACCGTGAAATTATGAAAAATTTACTTCAAATTTTCTAAATAATTTACTGAGGATTTACTAGAAATTTACTAAGTAATTAATTGAGAATTTAATGAATAATTCACTGAGAATTGCTTGGGAATTTAATTAGTAATTTACTGAGAATTCACTAAGTAATTTACTGGGAATTTATTGAGAATTTTCTAAGCAATTTACTTTATAATTGACTTAGAATTTTCTAGAATTTTACTGAGTAATTTAATGAGAATTCAATGAGTAATTTACCGAGTAATTTACTGGGAATTTACTCATTGATTTACTCAGAATTTACTGAGTAATTTACTTAGCAATTTACTGGGTAATGTTCTGTGTAATTTACTCAGAATTCAATGCGTAATTTACAGAGATTTTATTGTGTAATTTACTGTGAAATTATGAAAAACTTACTTCAAATTTTCTAAATAATTTACTGAGCATTTACAAGGAATTTACTAAGTAATTAATTGAGAATTTAGTGAACAATATACTGAGAATTTCTTGGGAATTTAATTAGTAATTTACGGAGAATTTACTAAGTAATTTACTGAGAATTTACTAGGAATTTATTGAGAATTTTCTAAGTAATTTACTTTATAATTTACTTAGAATCTTCTCGGAATTTTCTTAGTAATTTAATGCGAATTTACTTAGTAACTTATCGAATAATTTACTAGGAATTTACTGAGTGATTTACTCGGAATTTACTGAGTAATTTGCTTAGCAATTTACTGGGTAATGTTCTGAGTAATTTACTGAGAATTCAAAGAATAGTTTACTGAGATTTTATTGAGTAATTTACCATGAATTTATGAAAAACTTACTTCAATTTTTCTAAATAATTTACTGAGGATTTACTAGGAATTTACTGAATAATTTACTGAGAATTTATTGGGAGTTTAATTAGTAATTTACAGAGAACATACTGGGAATTTATTGAGAATTTTCTAAGTAATTTACTTTATAATTTACTAAGGATTTTTTGGGAATTTACTGCGTAATTTAATGAGAATTTACCAAGTAATTTACTAGGAATTTACTGAGTGATGTACACGGAATTTACTGAGTAATTTACTGGGTAATGTTCTGAGTAATTTACTGAGAATTCAATGAGTAATTTACTGAGATTTTATTGAGTAATTTACCGTGAAATTATGAAAAATTTGCTTCAAATTTTTCTAAATAATTTACTGAGGATTTACTAAAAATTTACTGAGTAATTAATTGAGAATTTAATGAATAATTTTCTGAGAATTTCTAGGGAATTTAATTAGTAATTTACTAGGAATTTACTGAGAAATTTCTGGGAATTTACTATGTAATATAATGAGAATTTACTGAGTAATTTACCGAGTAATTTACTGGCAATTTACTGAGTGATTTACTCGGAATTTACTGAATAATTTACTTACCAATTTACTGGGTAATGTTCTGAGTAATTTACTGAGAATTCAATGAATAATTTACTGAGATTTTATTGAGTAATTTATCGTGAAATTATGAAAAATTTACTTCGAATTTTCTAAATAATTTACTAGGAATTTACTGAGTAATTAATTGAGAATTTCTTGGGAATTTAATTAGTAATTTACTGAGAATTTACTAATTAATTTACTGAAAATTTACTGGGAATTTATTGAGAATTTTCTAAGTAATTTACTTTATAATTTACTGGAAATTTTTTGAGAATTTACTGAGTAATTTAATGAGTATTTACTTGGAATTCACTCAGTGATTTACTCGGAATTTACTAAGTAATTTACTTACCAATTTACTGAGTAATTTTCTGAGAATTCAATGAGTAATTTACTGAGATTTTATTGAGTAATTTATGGTGAAATTATGAAAAATTTACTTTGACTTTTCTAAATAATTTACTGAGGATTTACTAGGAATTTACTGAGTAATTAATTGAGAATTTACTGAATAATTTACTGAGAATTTCTTGGGAATTTAATTAGTAATTTACTGAGAATTTACTAAGTAATTTACTGATAATTTACTTGAAATTTATTTAGAATTTTCTAAGTAATTTACTGAGAATCTTCTGGGAATTTACAGAGTAATTTATCGAGTAATTTACTGGTAATTTACTGGGTGATTTACTCGGAATTTACTGAGCAATTAATTGAGAATTTACTGAATAATTTACTGAGAATTTTCTAAGTAATTTACTTTATAATTTACTCAGAATTTTTGTAGAATTTACTGAGTAATTTAATGAGAATTTACTGAGTAATTTACTGAGAATTCAATGAGTAATTTACTGAGATTTTATTGAGTAATTTACCGTGAAATTATGAAAAATTTATTTCGATTTTTCTAAATAATTTATTGAGGATTTTCAAGGAATTTGCTGAGTAATTAATTGAGAATTTACTGAATAACTTACTGAGAATTTCTTGGAAATTTAATTAGTAATTTAGTGAGAATTTATTGAGAATTTTATAAGTAATTTACTTTATAATTTACTGAGAATTTTCTGGGAATTTACTGAGTAATTTAATGTGAATTTACTGAGTAATTTTCTGAATAATTTACTGGGAATTTACTGAGTGATTTACTCAGAATTTACTGAGTAATTTACTTAGCAATTTACTGGGTAATGCTCTGAGTAATTTACTGAGAATTCAATGAGTAATTTACCGTGAAATTATGAAAATTTTACTTCGAATTTTCTAAATAATTTACTGAGGATTTACTAGGAATTTATTGAGTAATTAATTGAGAATTTACTACATAATTTATTGAGAATTTCTTGGGAATTTAATTAGTAATTTACTGACAATTTACAGGAAATTTATTGATAATTTTATATGTAATTTACTTTATAATTTACTGAGAATTTTTTGAGAATTTACTGAGTAATTTAATGAGTATTTACTGGGAATTCACTCAGTGATTTACTCGGAATTTACTAAGTAATTTACTTACCAATTTACGGAGTAATGTTCTGAGTAATTTACTGAGATTTCAATGAGTAATTTACTGAGATTTTATTGAGTAATTTATGGTGAAATTATGAAAAATTTACTTTGACTTTTCTAAATAATTTATTGAGGATTTACTAGGAATTTACTGAGTAATTAATTGAGAATTTACTGAATAATTTACTGAGAATTTCTTGGGAATTTAATTAGTAATTTACTGATAATTTACTGGAAATTTATTTAGAATTTTCTAAGTGATTTACTTTATAATTTACTGAGAATCTTCTGGGAATTTACTGAGTAATTAATTGAGAATTTACTGATAATTTTCTAAGTAATTTACTTTATAATTTACTCAGAATTTTTTGAGAATTAACTGTGTAATTTAATGAGGATTTACTGGGAATTTACTGAGTGATTTACTCAGAATTTACTGAGTAATTTACTTAGCAATTTACTGGGTAATGTTCTGAGTAATTTACTGAGAATTCAATGAGTAATTTACTGAGATTTTATTGAGTAATTTATCGTGAAATTATAAAAAATTTACTTCGAATTTTCTAAATAATCTGCTGAGGATTTTCAAGGAATTTGCTGAGTAATTAATTGAGAATTTACTGAATAACTTACTGAGAATTTCTTGGAAATTTAATTAGTAATTTAGAGAGAATTTATTGAGAATTTTATAAGTAATTTACTTTATAATTTACTTAGAATTTTCTGAGAATTTACTGCGTAATTTAATGAGAATTTACTGAGTAATTTACCGAATAATTTACTGGGAATTTACTGAGTGATTTACTCAGAATTTACTGAGTAATTTACTTAGCAATTTACTGGGTAATGCTCTGAGTAATTTACTGAGAATTCAATGAATAATTTAATGAGATTTTATTGAGTATTTTACCATGAAATTATGAAAAATTTACTTCGAATTTTCTAAATAATTTACTGAGGATTTACTAGTAATTTACTGAATAATTAATTGAGAATTTATTGAATAATTTACTGAGAATTTCTTGGGTTAATTAGTAATTTCTTAGAATTTACTCAGTAATTTACTATATAATTTACTCTGAATCTTCTGGGAATTTACTGAGTAATTTAATTAGAATTTTCTGAGTAACTTATCGAGTAATTTATTGGGATTTTACTGAGTGATTTACTCAGAATTTACTGAGTAATTTACTTAGCAATTTACTGGGTAATGTTCTGAGTAATTTACTGAGAATTCAATGAATAATTTATTGAAATTTTATTGAGTAATTTACCGTGAAATTATGAAAAATTTACTTTGAATTTCTAAATAATTTACTGAGGATTTATTAGGAATTTACTGAGTAATTAATTAAGAATTTACTGAATAATTTACTGAGAATTTCTTGGGAATTTAATTAGTAATTTACTGAGAATTTACTAAGTAATTTACTTAGAATTTACTAGGAATTTATTGAGAATTTTCTAAGTAATTTACTTTGCAATTTACTGAGAATCTTCTTGGAATTTACTGAGTAATTTAATGAGAATTTACTGAGTAATTTACCGAGTAATTTACTGGGGATTTACTGAGGGATTTACTTGGACTTCACTGAGTAATTTACTTAGCAATTTACTGGGTAATGTTCTGAGTAATTTCCTGAGAATTCAATGAGTAATTTTGTAACAACCCTTACTTTGCTCTAGCCATGCTTGCATATATTACATGATCTTGTCTTGATATGTTGCATTTGTGAAACCTTAATTTGTTTTGCATGAGTGTTACTTGCATGCTTTGTTCCTTGTTTGGTGTGTGTGTGTGGTTAGCCTAGGTTAATCTAGGCCGAGGTCACCTTAAGCTTAGAACCATCTTGGAACCGCTTTGGTTGACCTCTACCTTCACCAAGGCATGTTGGCCGGGATGTCATCATCTAGGCCGAGGTGTTCGTCACCAAGGCTGAGATATGTATTATCTAGGCCGAGATGTTAGCTTTGCACCTAGTGATCTTGTTCCTGGATTGGTACATCTAGGCCGAGATGTGGCACAGCTAGGCCAAGTGTTGTCCTTCCTAGCCGAGATCATTGTTCCCCTACTTGCCGATGCCTTGTTCTTAGCCGAGATCATTACCTGTCGGAGTGCCTATGCCATCTTGCTTGTTGAACACACTTTGTCATAGTCTTATCTTTTCACTCAGCCACCTTTTTGAGGAGAACCAACCCGGTAGTGCCACGTGTCCAAGCTGAGTGTTAAATCAGCCGGCAGAGAGAGAAATGTATCATTTGTTGTATGTCTTTGTTCTTGAGGAGAGAGAAGCTCTAGAAGAGAGAGAAGGAGTTCTTAGAGAAGGAATAGATTTCCAAGCTTGCTCGTTAGAATTCAAACCGTTTGATTCGTGTTTTGAGGTTAGAATCTTGATCTACTCTTGTTGTTCTTATTGTTCATCTAGCTGCATTGCATGATCGAGCACGATTTGTAAGCCATGCATCGATTTAAAGTTTGATTTTAGAAAGAGAAGGTGATATTCATGTGTTCTTGAATAAAAAAGCCTTGTCTAATCCGAAAGCTTGCATCAAGATTCATGTTTTTGTGTTTGTTTTCATAAGATCTTCGAGTATGGGTATCCAGGTCCATGATTTTGAATTCATAGCATGAAATCTTAGATTTTGTAATGATAAGTTATGATCTTTGCATCCATGTTCTTCATGTTCTTCAAAGAAAGGGAAACCCAGATTTTCTCGACTTCGTTTCCTTGAATGTGGCCATCGGGACCACAGGACCTCGGCCAAGACCTGGTTGGTGCCCAGCAAGTTTCTCGAGATGAGAAACAGTGTTTTGTTTTGGCTCGACTTAGTTTTGAAGGAATGCTGAGATCATTTGCATTCATGTAAAGCTTGTTTGAAAATGCATTCAATAGACTTTGACATGTGTTTGTAGGACTTGGATTCTCGCTTGACCCCGATGTTTGAAGAACTATGTGAGTGGTATTTTTAATAAAGCTATGTTATAATGTTTGATAAACTTTGCCTTGCTTCGTTTTGAAAAGTATTTGTTAAGCATGAATAACTATCCCCATTTTGGTATATCGAGTATTAGCTTTGGTTTTGATAACAACCTTTGAAAGTCCGTACGTGCTAGGGGACTATAAGCATTTGTAGCACAACCTTTGTTAATGTCATCCCTTGAAACTTGGAAGCCTTGAAAGACTTGTTAGATGAACTTGTGTTGTCTTTGATTTTGTGCAAGATATAATGTGTATCGCTTTGATAAAGATATCGGATATTATTCATGCAAACCCCTTTATTACTTGTACCATTCACTGAGTATCCAAGCTCACCCTCTCTATATATATGTAGGTGATGAGCAGGTCGGCAGCGACGCCTAGATGTGCTTTGCAACTTGTTTTGAACCCGCATTTTGTAGCATCTTGAAGATCATGCTTCTTAGCTTGCATTTCATTGTATTTTGTATATGATGGCTTGAGAAGCCTTTTGGTCAAGATGTGTTTTTGTATTTCATTTTATTGTATCCAAGTTGTAAGACCTTGATAAGATGTATGACATTCCATTCGATCTATGCACAGCTCTTATGGACTAATTAGATTTAAATTTATTGCTTCCGCATATGTTAGCCCCATATGTATACTTTGATTGTGTGTGAATCCTTGTAAGTTGCCCTTTGATAATCTCGGATTACTGGCCATTACGGCACCATTCTACTAGGGACAGAATGGGGTCGTGACAAATTTACTGAGATTTTATTGAGTAATTTACTGTGAAATTATGAAAAATTTACTTCGAATTTTCTAAATAATTTGCTGAGGATTTTTGTAGGAAATTGCTGAGTAATTAATTGAGAATTTATTGAATAATTTATTGAGAATTTTCTAAGTAATTTACTTTATAATTTACTGAGAATTTTCTGAGTTATTTAATGAGAATTTACTGAGTAATTTACCGAATAATTTACTGGTAATTTACTGAGTGATTTACTCGGAATTTACTGAGTAATTTACTTAGCAATTTACTGGGTAATGTTCTGAGTAATTTACTGAGATTTTATTAAGTAATTTACCATGAAATTATGAAAAATTTACTTCGATTTTAATAAATAATTTATTGAGGATTTACTAAGAATTTACTGAGTAATTAATTGAGAATTCACTGAATAATTTACTAACAATTTCTTGGGAATTTAATTAGTAATGTATTGAGAATTTATTGAGAATTTTCTAAGTAATTTACTTTATAATTTACTGGGGATTTTTTGGAAATTTACTGTGTAATTTAATGAAAATTTACCGAGTAATTTACTGGGAATTTTCTGAGTGATGTACACAGAATTTGCTGAGTAATTTACTTAGCAATTTACTGGGTAATGTTCTGAGTAATTTACTAAGAATTCAATGACTAATTTACTAAGATTTTATTGAATAATTTACCGTGAAATTATGAAAACTTTACTTTGATTTTTCTAAATAATTTACTGAGGATTTATTAGTAATTTACTGAGAAATTAATTGAGAATTTACTGAATAATTTTCTAAGAATTTTTTAGGAATTTAATTAGTAATTTACTGAGAATTTACTAAGTAATTTACTGTCACGACCCCATTCCGCCCCTAGTAGAATGGTGCCATGATGGCCAGTAATTCGTGATTATCGAAGGCTAACTTTCAAGAAACGCACACAATCAGAGTATAAAATATGGGGCTTACAAGTGCGGAAGCAATATATATTGAATCTAAGTAGTCCGTGAGAGCCGTGCATAAGTCCAACGAAATGACATACATCTTTACAAGGTCTTACAACTTAGATACAATAAGGAAATGAGATACAAAATACATCTTGACCAAAAGGCTTCTCAAGCCGACATATACAAATAAACATGAAATATAAGCTAAGAAGCATGATCTTCAAGATGTTACAAAATGCGAATCCAAAACACGTCGGCAATGCACCCAAAAACATATCGGCAACACATCTAGGCCTTATTGCCCTCTTGCTCGTCACCTACATATATATAGAGAGGGTGAGCTTGGATACTCAGTGAATGATATTAGAAATAAAGGTTTTGCGTGATTGATTTTCAAGATCTCTTCCAAAGCAATACATAGCATAACTTTACAATCAAGGGGGGAAAATCAAGTTCGTTTGCCGATCTTTCGAGTTCCTTGGATGTTAATAACATCTACATAATACATGGGGCGATGACATTCCAAGACAAGGGTGTAGTTGCATTATAGTCCCCTGGCACTAAGGACTTTCAAGACAAGAGTGCAGTTGCATTATAGTCCCCTGGCACTAAGGATTTTCAAGAAATGTCATCAAAACAAGATAGTGCTTGATATACAAATAAGGATAATCATTCATGCTAAATCAAATACTTTTCAAAAACAAAGCAAGCAAAGCTTATCAAAACGTATAACATGACTTTACTAAAAACACCACTCACATAGTTCTTCAAACGTCGGGGTCGAGACACGCCCAAGTCCTACAAACACATGGCAAAGCCTATTGAATGCACTTTCAAACAAGCTTCATATGTATACAAATGATCTCGAAAAACATGCTGGGCACCAACCAGGTCTAGGCCGAGGTTCCACACCTCCTCGCCGAGGTGTGTTCCTGAGGGCCACATTC
Organism: Camellia sinensis; assembly: GCF_004153795.1. Taxonomy (NCBI): domain Eukaryota; kingdom Viridiplantae; phylum Streptophyta; class Magnoliopsida; order Ericales; family Theaceae; genus Camellia; species Camellia sinensis. Next base: position 57,351 of record NW_021029515.1, read on the forward strand.
AAGGAAAAGAAGTCGGGGAAAATCTGGGTTTCCCTCCGTTGATGAACATGAAGAACATGAACACGAAGAACATGAAAAATATGAATGCTCAATCACAACCTGTTATCACAAAATCTGGGATTTTCATGCTACGAGTTCGAAAACATGGACCTGGGTACCCATACTTGAAGTTCTTGCGGAAACGAACACAAAAACATGATTCTCAATGCAAGCTTTCGGATCAAAACAAGACTTTTTCTTCAAGAACACATGAATACTATTTTCTCTTTCTAAAAACCAGCTTCAAATCAATGCATGTCGTGCAGAATAGGTTCGATCGTGCAATGTAGCTAGATAGACACAAAGAACAACAAGAGTAAGCCAAGGATCTAACCTCAATACACGAATCTAACGGTTCGATCTCTTGGAATCAAGCTCGAAGATTAACCTTCTCACTCTAAAACTTCTTCTTCCTCCTAGAACTTCTCTCTCTAAAAAGCAAGGATATGATACCAAACGATAGGTTCTCTCACTCGGTTCTAGGCTTAACCCTCTGCTGGGACACGTGGCGGCGATTGGTTGGGTTTTCCTTCAAAAGGTGGCTGACAGACCAGACAAAAGCATGGCGAAAGGGTGTTCAACAAGTAAAGCGGTATGGGCTCTCTGGCGAGGCAATGACATCGGCTAAGAACAAGGCGTCGGCAAGTAGGGTGACAGTGATCTCTGCTAGGAAGGACAACACTTGACCTAGCTGTGCCACACCTTGGCCTAGATGTGCCACACCTCGGTCTAGGTCATACCAATCTAGGAGTAAGATCACTTGGGTTCAAGGATAACATCTCGGCCTAGATGATACACATCTCGGCCTTGGTGATGCACACCTCGGCCTAGATAATGACATCTCGACCAATATGCCAGGACGAAGGTAGAGGTCAACCAAAGTGGTTCCAAGGTGGTTCTAGGCTTAGGATGACCTCGGCTCGAAATAACCTAGGCTTGATCATGACTTAGGCTTGAGACGGCAAGGAAGGAACAAAGCATGCACATAACTCTTAGGCAAAACAAGATAAGATTCATGAATGTAAACTTAATAAGACAAGGTTATGCAAGTGCACATGAACATGACTACGACATGAATGTGGGTTATTACATTTACTGAGAATTTATTGAGAATTTTCAGGGAATTTACTGAGTAATTTACCGAGCAATTTACTGGTGATTTACTGAGTGATTTACTCAGAATTTACTGAGTAATTTACTTAGCAATTTACTGGGTAATGTTCTGAGTAATTTACTGAGAATTCAATGAGTAATTTACTGAGATTTTATTGAGTAATTTACTGTTAAATTATGAAAAATTTACTTCGAATTTTCTAGGAATTTACTGAGTAATAAATTGAGAATTTAATGAATAATTCACTGAGAATTTCTTGGCAATTTAATTAGTAATTTACTGAGAATTAGTAAGTATATTATTGAGAATTTACTGGGAATTTATTGAGAGATTTCTAAGCAATTTACTTTATAATTTACTTAGAATTTTGAAGAAATTTCCTGAGTAATTTAATAAGAATTTAGTGAGTAACTTACCGAGTAATTTATTGGGAATTTACTGAGTGATTAACTCGGAATTTACTGAGAAATTTACTTACCAATTTACTAGGTAATGTTCCGAGTAATTTACTGAGAATTCAATGAGTAATTTACTGAGATTTTATTGAGTAATTTACCGTGAAATTATGAAAAATTTACTTCAAATTTTGTAAACAATTTACTGAGGATTTACTAGCAATTTACAAAGTAATTAATTGAGAATTTACTGAAAAATTTACTGAGAATTTCTTGGGAATTTAATTAGTAATTTACTGAGAATTTACTAAGTAATTTATTGAGAATTTACAGGGAATTTATTGAGAATTTTCTAAGTAATTTACTTTATAAGTTACTGAGGATTTTCTGAGAATTTACTAAGTAATTTAATGAGAATTTACCGAGTAATTTACTGGGAATTTTCTGAGTGATGTACACAGAATTTACTGAGTAATTTACTTAGCAATTTACTGGGTAATGTTCTGAGTAATTTACTGAGAATTCAATCATTAATTTATTGAGATTTTATTTAGTAATTTACCGTGAAATTATGAAAAATTTACTTCAATTTTTCTAAATAATTTACTGAGGATTTCCAAGGAATTTACTGAGTAATTAATTGAGAATTCACTGAATAATTTACTGAGAATTTCTTGGGAATTTAATTAGTAACGTACTGAGAATTTACTAGGAATTTATTGGGAATTTTCTAAGTAATTTACTTTATAAGTTACTGAGGATTTTCTGGGAATTTACTGAGTAATTTAATGAGAATTTACCGAGTAATTTTCCGGGAATTTTCTGAGTGATGAACACATAATTTACTGAGTAATTTACTTAGCAATTTACTAGGTAATGTTCTGAGTAATTTACTGAGAATTCAATGATTAATTTACTGAGATTTTATTTAGTAATTTACCGTGAAATTATGAAAACTTTACTTTGATTTTTCTAAATAATTTACTGAGGATTTACTAGTAATTTACTGAGAAATTAATTGAGAATTTACTGAATAATTTTTTGAGAATTTTTTTGGAATTTAATTAGTAATTTACTAAGAATTTACTGAGAATTTATGGAGAATTTTCTAAGTAATTTACTTTATAATTTATTGAGAATTTTTTGGAAATTTATTGAGTAATTTACCGAGTAATTTACTGGCGATTTACTGAGTCATTTACTCGGAATTTACTGAGTAATTTACTTACCAATTTCCTGGGTAATGTTCGGAGTAATTTGCGGAGAATTCAATGAGTAATTTACTGAGATTTTATTGAGTCATTTACCGTGAAATTATGAAAAATTTACTTCGAATTTTTCAGGAATTTACTAAGTAATTAATTGAGAATTTAATGAAAAATACAATGAGAATTTCTTGGCAATTTAATTAGAAATTTACTGAGAATTAGTAAGTATATTACTGAGAATTTACTGGGAATTTATTGAGAGATTTCTAAGCAATTTACTTTATAATTTACTTAGAATTTTCTAGAAATTTTCGGAGTAATTTAATGAGAATTTAGTGAGTAATTTACCGAGTAATTTACTGGGAATTTACTGAGTGATTTACTCGGAATTTACTGAGAAATTTACTTACCAATTTACTAGGTAATGTTCCGAGTAATTTACTGAGAATTCAATGAGTAATTTACTGAGATTTTATTAAGTAATTTACCGTGAAATTATGAAAAATTTACTTCAAATTTTGTAAATAATTTACTGAGGATTTACTAGCAATTTACAAAGTAATTAATTTAGAATTTACTGAAAAATTTACTGAGAATTTCTTGGGAATTTAATTAGTAATTTACTGAGAATTTACTAAGTAATTTACTGAGAATTTATAGGGAATTTATTGAGAATTTTCTAAGTAATTTACTTTATAAGTTACTGAGGATTTTCTGGGAATTTATTGAGTAATTAAATGAGAATTTACCGAGTAATTTAATGACAATTTACCGAGTAATTTACTGAGAATTTTCTGAGTGATGTACACAGAATTTACTCAGTAATTTACTTAGCAATTTACTGGGTAATATTCTGAGTAATTTACTGAGAATTCAATGATTAATTTACTGAGATTTTATTTAGTAATTTACCGTGAAATTATGAAAATTTTACTTCAATTTTTCTAAATAATCTACTGAGGATTTCCAAGGAATTTACTGAGTAATTAATTGAGAATTCACTGAATAATTTACTGAGAATTTCTTGGGAATTTAATTCGTAATGTACTGAGAATTTACTGGGAATTTATTGGGAATTTTCTAAGTAATTTACTTTATAAGTTACTGAGGATTTTCTTGGAATTTACTGAGTAATTTAATGAGAATTTACTTAGTAATTTTCTGGGAATTTTCGGAGTGATGTACACATAATTTACTGAGTAATTACTTAGCAACTTACTGGGTAATGTTCTGAGTAATTTACTGAGAATTTAATGATTAATTTACTGAGATTTTATTTAGTAATTTACCGTGAAATTATGAAAACTTTACTTTGATTTTTCAAAATAATTTACTAAGGATTAACTAGTAATTTATTGAGAAATTAATTGAGAATTAACTGAATAATTTTCTGAGAATTTTTTTGGAATTTAATTAGTAATTTACTAAGAATTTACTGAGAATTTTCTAAGTAATTTTACTTTATAATTTACTGAGAATTTTCTGGAAATTTACTGAGTAATTTACTGGCGATTTACTGAGTCATTTACTCGGAATTTACTGAGTAATTTACTTACCAATTTACTGGGTAATGTTCTGAGTAATTTACTAAGAATTCAATGAGTAATTTACTGAGATTTTATTGAGTAATATACCGTGAAATTAAGAAAAATTTACTTCGAATTTTCTAGGAATTTACTGAGTAATTAATTGAGAATTTAATGAATAATACACTGAGAATTTCTTGGCAATTTAATTAGTAATTTACTGAGAATTAGTAAGTATATTACTGAGAATTTACTGGGAATTTATTGAGAGATTTCTAAGCAATTTACTTTATAATTTGCTTAGAATTTTCTAGAAATTTTCTGTGTAATTTAATGAGAATTTAGTGAGTAATTTACTGGGAATTTACTGAGTGATTTACTCGGAATTTACTGAGAAATTTACTTACCAATTTACTAGGTAATGTTCCGAGTAATTTACTGAGAATTCAATGAGTAATTTACTGAGATTTTATTAAGTAATTTACCGTGAAATTATGAAAAATTTACTTCAAATTTTGTAAATAATTTACTGAGGATTTACTAGCAATTTACAAAGTAATTAATTTAGAATTTACTGAAAAATTAACTGAGAATTTCTTGGGAATTTAATTAGTAATTTACTGAGAATTTACTAAGTAATTTACTGAGAATTTACAGGGAAATTATTGAGAATTTTCTAAGTAATTTGCTTTTGAAGTTACTGAGGATTTTCTGGGAATTTACTGAGTAATTTAATGACAATTTACCGGGTAATTTACTGAGAATTTTCTGAGTGATGTACACAGAATTTACTAAGTAATTTACTTAGCAATTTACTGGGTAATGTTCTGAGTAATTTACTGAGAATTCAATGATTAATTTACTGAGATTTTATTTAGTAATTTACCGTGAAATTATGAATAATATACTGAGGATTTCCAAGGAATTTACTGAGTAATTAATTGAGAATTCACTGAATAATTTACTGAGAATTTCTTGGGAATTTAATTAGTAATGTACTGAGAATTTACTGGGAATTTATTGGGAATTTTCTAAGTAATTTACTTTATAAGTTACTGAGGATTTTCTGGGAATTTACTGAGTAATTTAATGAGAATTTACCGAGTAATTTTCTGGGAATTTTTTGAGTGATGTACGCATAATTTACTGAGTAATTTACTTTGCAATTTACTGGGTAATGTTCTGAGTAATTTACTGAGAATTCAATGATTAATTTACTGAGATTTTATTTAGTAATTTATCGTGAAATTATGAAAACTTTACTTTGATTTTTCTAAATAATTTACTGAGGATTTACTAGTAATTTACTGAGAAATTAATTGAGAATTTACTGAATAATTTTCTGAGAATTTTTTTGGAATTTAATTAGTAATTTACTAAGAATTTACTGAGAATTTTCTGGAAATTAACTGAGTAATTTACCGAGTAATTTACTGGCGATTTACTGAGTCATTTACTCGGAATTTACTGAGTAATTTACTTAGCAATTTACTGGGTAATGTTCTGAGTAATTTACTGAGAATTCAATGTGTAATTTACTGAGATTTTATTAAGTAATTTACCGTGAAATTATGAAAAATTTACTTCGAATTTTCTAGGAATTTACTGAGTAATTAATTGAGAATTTAATGACTAATACACTGAGAATTTCTTGGCAATTTAATTAGTAATTTACTGATAATTAGTAAGTATATTACTGAGAATTTACTGGGAATTTATTGAGAGATTTCTAAGCAATTTACTTTATAATTTACTTCAAATTTCCTAGAAATTTTCTGAGTAATTTAATGAGAATTTAGTGAGTAATTTACTGAGTAATTTTTATTGAGTGATTTACTAGGAATTTACTGAGAAATTTACTTACCAATTTACTGGGTAATGTTCTGAGTAATTTACTGAGAATTAAATGAGTAATTTACTGAGATTTTATCGAGTAATTTACCGTAAAATTATGAAAAATTAACTTCAAATTTTGTAAATAATTTACTGAGGATTTACTAGCAATTTACAAAATAATTAATTAAGAATTTACTGAAAAATTTACTGAGAATTTCTTGGGAATTTAATTTGTAATTTACTGAGAATTTACTGAGAATTTACAGGGAATTTATCGAGAATTTTCTAAGTAATTTGCTTTATAAGTTACAGAGGATTTTCTTGGAATTTACTGAGTAATTTAATAAGAATTTACCTAGTAATTTAATGAGAATTTACCGAGTAATTTACTGAGAATTTTCTGAGTGATGTACATAGAATTTACTAAGTAATTTACTTAGCAATTTATTAGGTAATGTTCTGAGTAATTTACTGAGAATTCAATGATTAATTTACGGAGATTTTATTTAGTAATTTACCGTGAAATTATGAAAAATTTACTTCAATTTTTCTAAATAATTTACTTAGGATTTCCAAGGAATTTACTGAGTAATTAATTGAGAATTCACTGAATAATTTACTGAGAATTTCTTGGGAATTTAATTAGTAATGTACTGAGAATTTACTGGGAATTTATTGGGAATTTTCTAAGTAATTTACTTTATAAGTTACTGAGGGTTTTCTGGGAATTTACTAAGTAATTTAATGAGAATTTACCGAGTAATTTTCTGGGAATTTTCTGAGTGATGTACACAGAATTTACTGAGTAATTTACTTAGCAATTTACTGGGTAATGTTCTAAGTAATTTACTGAGAATTCAATGATTAATTTACTGAGATTTTATTTAGTAATTTACCGTGAAATTATGAAAAATTTACTTCGATTTTTCTAAATAATTTACTGAGGATTTCAAAGGAATTTATTGAGTAATTAATTGAGAATTCACTGAATAATTTACTGAGAATTTCTTGGGAATTTAATTAGTAATGTACTGAGAATTTACTGGGAATTTATTGGGAATTTTCTAAGTAATTTACTTTATAAGTTACTGAGGATTTTCTGGGAATTTACTGAGTAATTTAATGAGAATTTACCGAGTAATTTTCTGGGAATTTTCTGGGTGATGTACGCAAAATTTACTGAGTAATTTACTTAGCAATTTACAGGGTAATGTTCTGGGTAATTTACTGAGAATTCAATGATTAATTTACTGAGATTTTATTTAGTAATTTACCGTGAAATTATGAAAAATTTACTTCGATTTTTCTAAATAATTTACTGAGAATTTCCAAGGAATTTACTGAGTAATTAGTTTAGAATTCACTTAATAATTTACTGAAAATTTCTTCGGAATTTAATTAGTAATGTACTGAGAATTTACTGGGAATTTATTGGGAATTTTCTAAGTAATTTACTTTATAAGTTACTGAGGATTTTCTGGAAATTTACTGAGTAATTTAATAAGAATTTACCGAGTAATTTTTCGAGAATTTTCTTAGTGATGTACACAGAATTTACTGAGTAATTTACTTTGCAATTTACTGGGTAATGTTCTGAGTAATTTACTGAGATTTTATTTAGTAATTTACCGTGAAATTATGAAAACTTTACTATGATTTTTCTAAATAATTTACTTAGGATTTACTAGTAATTTATTGAGAAATTAATTGGGAATTTTCTGAACAATTTTCTAAGAATTTTGGGGAATTTAATTAGTAATTTACTAAGAATTTATTGAGAATTTTCTAAGTAATTTACTTTATAATTACTGAGAATTTTCTGGAAATTTACTGAGTAATTTACCGAGTAATTTACTGGCGATTTACTGAGTCATTTACTCGGAATTTACTGAGTAATTTACTTACCAATTTACTGGGTAATGTTCTAAGTAATTTACTGAGTATTCAATGAGTAATTTACCGTGAAATTATGAAAAATTATTTCAAATTTTCTAGGAATTTACTGAGTAAATAATTGAAAATTTAATGAATAGTACACTGAGAATTTCTGGGCAATTTAATAAGTAATTTACTCAGAATTAGTAAGTATATTACTGAGAATTTATTGAGAGATTTCTAAGCAATTTACTTAGAATTTTCTAGAAATATTCTGAGTAATTTAATGAGAATTTAGTGAGTGATTTACCGAGTAATTTACTGGGAATTTACTGAGTGATTTACTCGGAATTTACTGAGAAATTTACTTACCAATTTACTAGGTAATGTTCCGAGTAATTTACTGAGAATTCAATGAGTAATTTACAGACATTTTATTGGGTAATTTACCGTGAAATTATGAAAAATTAACTTCAAATTTTGTAAATAATTTACTGAGGATTTACTAGCAATTTACAAAGTAATTAATTTAGAATTCACTGAAAATTTCTTGGGAATTTAATTAGTAATTTACTGAGAATTTACTAAGTAATTTACTGAGAATTTATAGGGAATTTATTGAGAATTTTCTAAGTAATTTACTTTATAAGTTACAGAGGATTTTCTCGGAATTTACCGAGTAATTAAATGAGAATTTACCGAGTAATTTAATGACAATTTACGGAGTAATTTACTGAGAATTTTCTGAGTGATATACACACAATTTACTCAGTAATTTACTTAGCAATTTACTGGGTAATATTCTGAGTAATTTACTGAGAATTCAATGATTAATTTACTAAGATTTTATTTAGTAATTTACCGTGAAATTATGAAAAATTTACTTCAATTTTTCTAAATAATTTACTGAGGATTTCCAAGGAATTTACTGAGTAATTAATTGAGAATTCACTGAATAATTTACTGAGAATTTCTTGGGAATTTAATTAGTAATGTACTGAGAATTTACTGGGAATTTATTGGGAATTTTCTAAGTAATTTACTTTATAAGTTGCTGAGGATTTTTTGGGAATTTACTGAGTAATTTAATCAGAATTTACCGAGTAATTTTCTAGGAATTTTTTGAGTGATGTACACAGAATTTACTGAGTAATTTACTCAGCAATTTACTGGGTAATGTTTTTAGTAATTTACTGAGTATTCAATGATTAATTTACTGAGATTTTATTTAGTAATTTACCGTGAAATTATGAAAAATTTACTTCAATTTTTCTAAATAATTTACTGAGGATTTCCAAGGAATTTACTAAGTAATTAATTGAGAATTCACTGAATAATTTACCGAGAATTTCTTTGGAATTTAATTAGTAATGTACTGAGAATTTACTGGGAATTTATTGGGAATTTTCTAAGTAATTTCCTTTATAAGTTACTGAGGATTTTCTGGCAATATACTGAGTAATTTAATGAGGATTTACCGAGTAATTTTCTGGGAATTTTCTGAGTGATGTACAAAGAATTTACTGAGTAATTTACTTAGCAATTTACTGGGTAATGCCCTGAGTAATTTACTGAGAATTCAATGATTAATTTACTGAGATTTTATTTAGTAATTTACCGTGAAATTATGAAAACTTTACTTTGATTTTTCTAAATAATTTACTGAGGATTTACTAGTAATTTACTGAGAAATTAATTGAAAATTTACTGAATAATTTTCAGAGAATTTTTTGGGAATTCTATTAGTAATTTACTAAGAATTTACTGAGAATTTATTTAGAATTTTCTAAGTAATTTACTTTATAATTTACTGAGAATTTTCAGGAAGTTTACTAAGTAATTTACCGAGTAATTTACTGGCGATTTACTGAGTCATTTACCCGGAATTTACTAAGTAATTTACTTACCAATTTGCTGGGTAATGTTCTGAGTAATTTACTGAGAATTCAATGAGTAATTTACTGAGATTTTATTGAGTTATTTACCGTGAAATTATGAAAAATTTACTTCAAATTTTTTAAATAATTTATTGAGGATTTACTAGCAATTTACAAAGTATTTAATTGAGAATTTAATTAGTAATTTACTGAGAATTTACTAAGTAATTTACTGAGAATTTACAGGGAATTTATTGAGAATTTTCTAAGTAATTTACTTTATAAGTTACTGAGGATTTTCTGGGAATTTACTGAATAATTTAATGAGAATTTACCGAGTAATTTAGTGAGAATTTACCGAGTAATTTGCTGAGAATTTTTTGAGTGATGTACATAGAATTTACTGAGTAATTTACTTAGCAATTTACTGGGTAATGTTCTGAGTAATTTACTGAGAATTCAATGATTAATTTACTGAGATTTTATTTAGTAATTTACCATGAAATTATGAAAAATTTACTTCGATTTTTCTAAGTAATTTACTGAGGATTTCCAAGGAATTTACTGAGTAATTAATTGAGAATTCACTGAATAATTCACTGAGAATTTTTTGGGAATTTAATTAGTAATGTACTGGGAATTTACTAGGAATTTATTGGGAATTTTTTAAGTAATTTACTTTATAAGTTACTGGGAATTTTCTGGGAATTTACTGATTAATTTAATGAGATTTTACCGAGTTATTTTTTGGGAATTTTCTGAGTGATGTACACAGAATTTACTGAGTAATTTACTTAGCAATTTTGCTGGGTAATGTTCTGAAAAATTTACTGAGAATTCAATGATTAATTTACTGAGATTTTATTTAGTAATTTACCGTGAAATTATGAAAACTTTACTTTGATTTTTCTAAATAATTTACTGAGGATTTACTAGCAATTTACTGAGAAATTAATTGGGAATTTACTGAATAATTTTTTGAGAATTTTTTGGGAATTTAATTAGTGATTTACTAAGAATTTACTGAGAATTTATTGAGAATTTTCTAAGTAATTTACTTTATAATTTACTGTGAATTTTCTAAAAATTTACTGAGTAATTTACCGAGTAGTTTACTGGCGGTTTACTGAGTCATTTACTCGGAATTTACTGAGTAATTTACTTACCAATTTACTGGGTAATGTTCTGAGTAATTTACTGAGAATTCAATGAGTAATTTATTTAGATTTTATTGAGTAATTTACCGTGAAATTATGAAAAATTTACTTCGAATTTTCTTGGAATTTACTGAGTAATTAATTGAGAATTTAATGAATAATACACTGATAATTTCTTGGCAATTTAATTACTAATTTATTGAGAATTAGTAAGTGTATTACTGAGAATTTACTTGGAATTTATTGAGAGATTTCTAAGCAATTTACTTTATAATTTACTTAGAATTTTCTAGAAATTTTCTGAGTAATTTAATGAGAATTTAGTGAGTAATTTACCGAGTAATTTACTGGGAATTTACTGAGTGATTTACTCGGAATTTACTGAGAAATTTACTTACCAATTTACTCTGAGAATTCAATGAGTAATTTACTGAGATTTTATTGAGTAATTTATCGTGAAATTATGAAAAATTTACTTCAAATTTTGTAAATAATTCACTGAGGATTTACTCGCAATTTACAAAGTAATTAATTGAGAATTTACTGAAAAATTTACTGAGAATTTCTTTGGAATTTAATTAGTAATTTACTGAGAATTTACAGGGAATTTATTGAGAATTTGCCGAGTAATTTACTTTATAAGTTATTGAGGATTTTCTGGGAATTTACTGAGTAATTTAATGAGAATATACCGAGTAATTTAAGGAGAATTTACCGAGTAATTTACTTAGAATTTTCTGAGTGATGTACACCAAATTTACTGAGTAATTTACTTAGCAATTTACAGGGTAATGTTCTGAGTAATTTACTGAGATTTTATTTAGTATTTTACCGTGAAATTATGAAAAATTTACTTCAATTTTTCTAAATAATTTACTGAGGATTTCCAAGGAATTTACTGAGTAATTAATTGAGAATTCACTGAATAATTTCCTAAGAATTTCTTGGGAATTTAATTAGTGATGTACTGAGAATTTACTGGGAATTTTCTAAGTAATTTACTTTATAAGTTACTGAGGATTTTCAAGGAATTTACTGAGTAATTTAATGAGAATTTACCGAGTATTTTACTGGGAATTTTCTGAGTGATGTACACAGAATTTACTGAGTAATTTACTTAGCAATTTACTGGGTAATGTTCTGAGTAATTTACTGAGAATCCAATGATTAATTTACTGAGATTTTATTTAGTAATTTACCGTGAAATTATGAAAACTTTACTTTGATTTTTCTAAATAATTTACTGAGGATTTACCAGTAATTTATTGAGAAATTAATTGAGAATTTACTGAATAATTTTCTGAAATTTTTTTGGGAATTTAATTAGTAATTTACTAAGAATTTACTGAAAATTTATTGAGAATTTTCTAAGTAATTTACTTTATAATTTACTGAGAATTTTCTGGGAATTTACTGAGTCATTTACTCAGAATTTACTGGAAATTTACTGAGTAAATTACTGAAAATATATTGGGAATTTACTGAGAATTTACTCGAAATTTACTAAGTAATTTACCGGGAATTTACTGAGAATTTAATGTGTAATTTACTGAGAATTTACAAGGAATTTTTTGAGTAATTTATTTAGAATTTATTGGCAATTTACTGAGAATCTACTTGGAATTTATTGCGTAATTTACTTTGAATTTGCTAAGAATTTACTGGGAATTTACTGAGTAATTTTCTAAAAATTAACTGGGAATATACTAAGTAATTTATTGAGGATTTAATTAGTAATTTACTGAGAATTTATAGAGAATTTACTGGGAATTTACTGAAAATTTTTCTGAGAATTTGCTGAGAATTTACTGAGTAATTTACGGGAAATTTACTAAAAATTTACTAATAATTTACTGAGAATTTATAGGGAATTTACTGAGAATTTACTAAGTAATTTACTGTAAATTTACTAGGAATTTACTAAGTAATTTACAAAGAATTTACTGAGTAATTTACTGAGAATTTCGAGTAATTTACTACCGATTTACTGAGTCATTTACTCGGAATTTACTGAGTAATTTACTTAGCAATTTAAAAGGTAATGTTCTGAGTAATTTACTGAGAATTCAAGGATTAATTTACTGAGATTTTATTTAGTATTTTACCGTGAAATTATGAAAAATTTAATTCGATTTTTCTAAATAATTTACTGAGGATTTCCAAGGAATTTACTGAGTAATTAATAGAGAATTCACTGAATAATTTACTGAGAATTTCTTGGGAATTTAATTAGTAATGTATTGAGAATTTACTGGGAATTTATTGAGAATTTTCTAAGTAATTTACTTTATAATTTACTGAGAATTTTCTGGGAATTTACCGAATAATTTACTGGCGATTTACTGAGTCATTTACTCGGAATTTACTGAGTAATTTACTTACCAATTTACTGGGTAGTGTTCTGAGTAATTTACTGAGAATTCATTGAGTAATTTACTGAGAATTCATTGAGTAATTTACTGAGATTTTATTGAGTAATTTACCGTAAAAGTATGAAAAATTTACATCGAATTTTCTAAATATTTTACTGAGGATTTACTAGGCATTTACAAAGTAATTAATTGAGAATTTACTGAAAAATTTACTGAGAATTTCTTCGATATTTAATTAGATATTTACTTAGAATTTACTAAGTACTTTACTGAGAATTTACTAGGAATTTATTTTGAAATTTCTTTGTAATGTACTTTATAATTTACTGAGAATTTTCTAGAAATTTACTGAGTAATTTACCTAGTAATTTACTGGCGATTTACTGAGTGATTTACTCGGAATTTACTGTGTAATTTACTTACCAATTTACTGGGTAATGTTCTGAGTAATTTACTGAGAATTCAATGAGCAATTTACTGAGATTTTATTGAGTAATTTACCTTGAAATTTTGAAAAATTTACTTCGAATTTTCTAAATAATTTACTGAGGATTTAGTAGGAATTTACTGAGTAATTAATTGAGAATTTACTGAACAATTTACTGAGAATTTCTTGAAAATTTAATTAGTAATTTACTGAGAATTTACTAGTAATTTATTAAGATTTTTCTAAGTAATTTACTTTATAATTTACTAAAATTTTTTTGGGAACTTACTGAGTAATTTAATGAGAATTTTTTGAGTAATTTATCGAGTAATTTACTGGCAATTTACTGAGTGATTTACTAGGAATTTACTGAGTAATTTACTAACGAATTTACTGGCTAATGTTCTGAGTAATTTACTGAGAATTCAATGAGTAATTTACTGAGATTTTATTGAGTAATTTATCGTGAAATTAAGAAAACTTTACTTTGATTTTTCTAAATAATTTACTGAGGATTTACTAGTCATTTACTGAGAAACTAATTGAGAATTTACTGAATAATTTTCTGACAATTTCTTGGGAATTTAATTTGTAATTTACTGAGAATTTTCTAAGCAATTTACTGTGAAATTATGAAAAATTTACTTCGATTTTTCAAAATAATTTACTGAGGATTTACTAGGAATTTACTGAGTAATTAATTGAGAATTCACCGAATAATTTACTGAGAATTTCTTGGGAATTTAATTAGTAATGTACTGGGAATTTACTGTGAAGTTATTGAGAATTTTCTAAGTGATTTACTTTATAATTTGCTGAGGATTTTCTGGAAATTTACTGAGTAATTTAATGAGAATTTACCGTGTAATTCACTGGGAATTTATTGAGCGATGTACACAGAATTTACTGAGTAATTTACTTAGCAATTTACTGGGTAATGTTCTGAGTAATTTACTGAGAATTCAATGACTAATTTACTGAGATTTTTTGAGTAAGTTACCGTGAAATTATGAAAAATTTTACTGGGTAATGTTCTAAATGATTTACTTAGGATTTACTAGGAATTTGCTGAGTAATTAATTGAGAATTAACTGAATAATTTACAGAGGATTTACTTGGGAATTTAATTAGTAATTTGCTGAGAATTTACTTGGAATTGATTGAGAATTTTCTAAGTAATTTACTTTATAATTTACTGAGAATTTTCAGGGAATTTACTGAGTAATTTAATGAGAATTTACTGAGTAACGTATCGCGTAATTTACTGGGAATTTACTGAGTGATTTACTCGGAATTTACAGAGTAATTTACTTAGCAATTTACTAGGAAATGTTCTGAGTGATTTACTGAGAATTCAATGACTAATTTACTGAGATTTTATTGAGTAATTTATCGTGAAATTATAAAAAATTTACTTCGAATTTTCTAAATAATTTGCGGAGGATTTTCTAGGAATTTACTGAGTAATTAATTGAGAATTTACAGAATAATTTACGGAGAATTTCTTGTGAATTTAATTAGTAATTTTCGGCGAATTTATGGGGAATTTATTTAGAATTTTCTAAGTAATTTACTTTATAATATACTAAGAATTTTTAGGATATTTACTGGGTAATTTAATAAGAATTTACTGAATAATTTACTTACCAATTTACTGGGTAATGTTCTGAGTAATTTACTGAGAATTCAATGGGTAATTCACTGAGATTTTATTGAGTAATTTACCGTAAAATTATGAAAAATTTACTTCTATTTTTCTAAATAATTTACTGAAGATTTACTAGGAATTTACTAAGTAATTAATTTAGAATTTACTGAGAATTTATTAAGTAATTTATGGAGAATTTGCTGGTAATTTATTGAGAATTTTCTATGTAATTTACTTTATAATTTACTGAGAATTTTCTGGGAATTTACTAAATAATTTAATGAGAATTTACCGAGTAATTTACTAGGATTTTACTGAGTGATTTACTCGGAATTTACTGAGTAATTTACTTAGCAATTTACTGGGTAATGTTCTGAGTAATTTACTGAGAATTCAATGAATAATTTACTGAGATTTTATTGAGTAATTTACCGTGAAATTATGAAAAATTTACTTCGAATTTTCTAAATAATTTACTGAGGATTTACTAGGAATTTACTGAATAATTTACTGAGAATTTACTAAGTAATTTACTGAGAATTTACTATGAATTTATTGAGAATTTTCTAGGCAATTTACTTTATAATTTATTGAAAATTTTCTGGCAATTTACTGAGTAATTTAATGAGAATTTACTGAGTAATTTACTAACCAATTTACTGGGTAATGTTCTAAGTAATTTACTGAGAATTCAATGAATAATTTGCTGAGATTTTATTGCGTAATTTACCGTGAAAATATGAAAAATTTACTTCGAATTTTCTAAATAATTTACTGGGGATTTACTAGGAATTTACTGAGTAATTAATTGAGAATTTACTGAATAATTTACTAAGAATTTCTTGGGAATTTAATTAGTAATTTCCTGAGAATTTACTAGGTAATTTACTGAGAATTTATGTAGCAGCCCTCGCCTTTCTCTTGTCATACTTGCATACATTCATGCATGATCTTGTCTTGATATGTTATTTTGCTAGTTTTGCCTTGCCTCGTTTTGGCTAAGTATTGCTTGCATGATTTTTGTTCTTTACTCGGCGTGTAGCCGAGGTCATCTTGAGATTTGACCAACCCTGAGCCCTTGTACTTAGAACTGTTTTGAGACCTTGATCGATCCCCATCTTCACCTCGGGCTTATTGCCGAGATGTCTTGCACCTAGTGAATCTTGTCCGCAGGCGGGTATGGCCTATGCCAAGATGTGGCACACCCCGGCCAAGGTGTGGCACAGCTTAGTCAAGCGTCGTCCTCCCTAGCCGATATCTTTGTTACCCTATTGCCGAAGCTTTGACTTTAGCCGATGTCATTACTTGCCGATGTGTCTTACCCAGCTTGCTGCATACGCTTTGTCAGAGACTTGTCTTATCTATCAATCACCTTTTTTAGTTGAGCCAACCCGGTAGCGCCACGTGTCCGAGCTGACTGTTAAGACAGCCGACAGACCTAGAAACAATCACTTTCTTTATCTCAAATCTTTGCCTTTAGAGAGAGAAGCTCTAGAGAGAAGGAAGAGAAGTTCTTGAGTGAGAGTAAGTCTTCCAAGCTTGATCTTCGTGGTTTGATCCGTTGGATCCGAGTTTTGAGGTAAGAACCTTGATCTACTTTGATTGTTGATATTGATCATCTAGCTGCATTGCATGATCGAATCTGTTTTACATGTCATGCATCGATTTGAAGTTGGTTTTGAAAAGAGGAAATGGTTTTCATATGTTCTTGAAGAAAGTCTCGTTTTGATCCGAAAGTTTGGAACGAAAACCCTATTTTTGTGTTTATTCTTGCATGACCTTCTTGTATGGGTACCCAGGTCCATGTTTTGAACTCTTGGCTAGAAAACTCAGATTTTTTGTAACAAGTTGTGAACTTGCATCCATCTTCCAAACGATCTTGTTCTTCATATTCTTCAAAGGGAACCCTGGTTTTTCCCGGCTTTGTTTTGATGAAGCCCTCGGGACCACACCTCAGCAAGGAAGTGTGGGACCTCGGCAAAGACCTGGTTAGTACCCAGTGTGTTTTCATGGGACGGGAGCAGTGTTTAAACTCCCAGCATGTTTTGCTTTGTTATTGACTTGGATCTGGTGAGGATGCCGGGATCATCTGCATG
Source organism: Camellia sinensis (assembly GCF_004153795.1). NCBI lineage: Eukaryota > Viridiplantae > Streptophyta > Magnoliopsida > Ericales > Theaceae > Camellia > Camellia sinensis. The sequence continues at coordinate 74,921 of NW_021029515.1, forward strand.
CATATAAAGCTTGTTTTGAGAATGTGATTGCCATGTGTTTGTAGGACCTTGATCCTTGCTTTGAGCCTACACCTGAAGAACTAGGTGAGTGGTGCTTTTAATAAAGCTATGTTACACTGTTTTGATAAGTCTTGCCTTGCTTGTTTTGATGAAAGTATTTGCTAAGCATGAATGAATAGCCCTGTTTTGATGTATCAATATAAGCTTTGTTTTGATGTCATCCTTGAAAAGTCCCTTGTACTGGAGGACTCTGCTCTAAAACTCTCGCCAGTACCAATGCAAAAGTCCCTGGTACTGGAGGACTCTTAACCTTCGCAGTACAAGTGCAAAAGTCCCTTGCTGAGTCAAACCTGGGAGACGTCTGAGAACTTTCGCAAGCACTAAGATAAAAAAGATACGCGTCCTTTCTTGGGAGCGACTGAATGTTAAATCGGGCTACGGGCCTAAGTAACAAGTGCCATAATGTTAATCGGGCTACGGGCCTAAGTGAACCAGATCATCGTTTAAAAGGAGCTAGCGGGCTTAAGTAACACAAGTCCTTTGTGCTGGAGGACTATAAAACTTTCGCAGTACCTCTTGACTCAACAACGATTACGGATCGTACAGTCCTTGTTTTGCCGATGTAAGTAAGCACCTTGAGACCTGCGAGATTTGATTGATGAATACGGTTTCATCCTTTTTTTTGCGATGTAAGTAAGCATCCCTTGAGACTTGCGAGATTTGATTGATGAATACGGTTCATTCCTTGTTTGTGCCGATGTAAGTAAGCATCTCCTTGAAACCTGCGAGATTTATTGATGAATACGGTTCATCCTTGTTTGCCGATGTAAGTAAGCATCCCTTGAGACTTGCGAGATTTGATTGATGAATACGGTTCATCCCTTGTTTGATAGAGTTTGATGTGTTTTGCTTTGAAGGAATCTCGGCTAATATCTGTATAGTTTTGGCAGTGTTTTGTTTTGAAAGACTTCGGCTATATTCATGCAAAACCTTTATTTTTAGTACCATTCACTGAGTATCCAAGCTCACCGTCTCTATATATATGTAGGTGATGAGCAGGACGTCGGCGACGCTAGAATGTGTTTTTTGAAAGCTTGTTTTGGATCCATGATTATGTCGGCATTATTTTGTATTCACGTCGGCACTTCTTGAAAATTATGCTTCTTGGCTTGTACTCATTGTATTTTGTATATGTCGGCTCGAGAAGCCTTTTGATCAAGATGTAACACATATTTGCTTCGTTGTATTCAAGTTGCAAAGATGAATGCCATTACATTGGATCTATGCACTGCTCTGTGGACCACTTGTATTTTGATTTATTGCTTCCGCATTTGAGAGCCCCGTTTATTATACTCTGATTGTGTTAAGTTTTTGAAAGTTGGCCTTCGGTAATCCTGGATTACTGGCCATCACGGCACCAAACTACTAGGGCGGTTTGGGGTCGTGACAATTTATAGGAAACTTATTGTGAATTTTCTAAGCAATTTACTTTATAATTTACGCGAAAATTTTCTGAGAATTTGCTGAGTAATTCAACGAAAATTTACTGAGTAATTTACCGGAGTAATTTTCTGAGAATTTACTAAGCGATTTACTCAGAATTTACTGAGTAATTTACTTAGCAATATACTGGGTAATATTTTGAGTAATTTACTGAGATTTATCGAGTAATTTACCGTGAAATTATGAAAAATTTACTTCAAATTTTCTTAAATAATTTACTGAAACTTAATACTGAGTAATTAATTGAGAATTTACTGAATAATTTGCTGAAAATTACTAAAGTAATTACTGAGAATTTATTGAGAATTTTCTAAGGCAATTTACTTCATAATTTATTGAAAATTTTCTGGCAATTTACTAAGTAATTTAATGATAAAATTACAAAGTAATTTATCGAAGTAATTTACTAGGAATTTATGAGTGATTTACTCGGAATTTACTGAGTAATTTACTTAGCAATTTACTGGTAATTGTTCTGTGTAATTTACTGAGATTTAATTGAGTAATTACCGTGAAATTATGGAAAAATTTACTTCGAATTTTCTAAATAATTTGCGGACAATTTAACTAGGAAATTTGGCTGTGTAATTAATTGAGAATTAACTGAATAATTTTACTGAGAATTTCTTGGAATTTAATTAGTAATTTACTGAGAATTTACCAAGTAATTTACTGGAATTATTGGAAATTTATTGGCATTTCTAAGTAATTTACTATCATAATTTACTGAAAATTTCCTGGGAATTTCTTGAGAATAATAAATTTGCTGAGTAATACCGAGTAAATTTACTAGGAATTTACTGAGTGATTTACTTAGCAATTTTACTGGGAAATTAATTGAGTAATTACTGCGGATTTACTAGGAATTTACTGAGTAATTAATTGAGAATTTATTAAAATACATTTTCTGGATTTTCGTGGGAATTTAATTAGTAATTTACTGAGAATTTATTGAGAATTTTGTAAGTAATTTACTTTATAATTTACTGAGAATTTTCGGGGAATTTACTGAGTAATTTAATGAGAATTTTCTGAGTAATTACAGAGTAATTACTGGCAATTTACTGGTGATTTACTCAAAATTTACTGAATAATTCACTACCAATTTACTGGGTAATGTTCTGAGTAATTTACTGAGAATTCAAATGAGTTAATTTATTGAGATCTATTGAGTAATATTACCGTGAAATAATGAAAAATTTACTTCGAATTTTCTAAATAATTTACTGAGAATTTACTAGGAATTTACTGAGTAATTAATTGAGAATTTCTTGGGAATTTAATTAGTAATTATTGAGAATTCACTAAGTAATTACGCGAGTATTTACTGGGAATTTATTGAGAAATTTTCTAGAATTTATTTTAATAATTCACTTAGAATTTTCTAGAATTTACTGGGTAATTTAATGAGAATTTCTGAGTAATTTACGAGTAAATTTACTGAGAATTTTACTGAGTAATTTACTTAGCAATTTACTGGGTAATGTTCTGAGTAATTTACTGAGAATTCAATGAGTAATTTATAGAGATTTTATTGAGTAATTTACCGTGAAATTATGAAAAATTTACTTCAATTTTGTAAATAATTTACTGAGGATTTCTAGGAATTTACTGAACAATTTACTGAGAATTTCATGGGAATTTAATTAGTAATTTACGGAGAATTTGCTAAGTAATTTACTGAGAATTTACTGGGAATTATTGAGAATTTTCTAAGTAATTTACTTAAAATCTTCGGAATTTTCTTAGTAATTTAATGAGAATTTACTAAGTAACTTATCGAGTAATTACCTAGGAATTTACTAAGTGATTTATTCGAAATTTACTGAGTAATTTGCTTAGCAATTTACTGGGCAATGTTGTGAGTGATTTACGTTAGATTCTCAATGAAATAATTTACAGAGATTTAATTGAGTAATTTACCGTGAATTTATGAAAAATTTACTTCGATTTTTCTAAAATATATTACTGAGGATTACTAGGAATTTACTGAATAATTTACTAGAATTTCTTGGGAATTTAATAGTAATTTACAGGAATTTACTGAGAATTTATTGAGAATTTTCTAAGTATTTTTCTTTAATAATTTCTAGAGG
>NW_021029515.1:84964-117611 GCF_004153795.1 Camellia sinensis
GCTAGTTCTAAATCATGGGTAGGCAGCAACAGGATAACAAAGACATCGGCTAGGGAGGACGACGCTTGACTAAGCTGTGCCACACCTTGGCCGGGGTGTGCCACATCTCGGCCTAGGCCATACCTGCCCAAGGGCAAGGTTCGCGAAGTACAAAACATCTCGGCAATAAATGCCCGAGGTGAAGGTGGGTCGACCAAGGTCTCAAAATAGTTCTAAGTACAAGGGTTCAAAGGCGAACTAAGCTCAAGAGGATCTCGGCCACACACACACCAAGCGAAGATCAAAATCATGCTAGCAACTTTAAGCAAATTAAGACAAGACAAAACCTTCAAATTATCATAACAAAGCAAGATCATGCAGGAATGTATGTAAGTACGGCAAGAGTAAGGTGAGGGTCGTTACAAATTTACTAAGATTTTATTGAGCAATTTATCGTGAAATTATGAAAAATTTACTTCGATTTTTCTAAATAATTTACTGAGGATTTACTAGTAATTTACTGAGTAATTAATTCTGAATTTACTGAATAATTTATTGAGAATTTCTTGGGAATTTTATTAGTAATTTGCTGAGAATTCACTAAGTAATTTACTGAGAATTTACTGATAATTTTTTGAGAATTTATTGAGAATTTCTTGAGAATTTACTGAGAATTTTCTAGAAATTTCGTGAGTAATTTACCGAGTAATTTACTGGCGATTTACTGAGCGATTTACTCGGAATTTACTGAGTAATTTACTGACCAATTTACTAGGTAATGTTCTGAGGATTTACTAGGAATTTACTAAGTAATTAAATAGAATTTACTGAAAAATTTACTGAGAATTTCTTAGGAATTTAATTGGTAATTTACTGAGAATTTACTGGGAATTTATTGAGAATTTTCAAAGTAATTTACTTCATATTTTACTGAGAATCTTCTGGGAATTTTCTGAGTAATTTAATAAGAATTTACTGAGTAACTTATCGAGTAATTTACTGGGAATTTACTAAGTGATTTACTCGGAATTTACTGAGTAATTTACTTAGCAATTTACTAGGTAATGTTCTGAGTAATTTACTGAGAATTCAATGAACAATTTACAGAGATTTTATGGAGTAATTTACCGTGAAATTATGAAAAATTTACTTCGAATTTTCTAAATAATTTACTGTGGATTTACTAGTAATTTATTGAGTAATTAATTGAGAATTTACTGAATAGTTTACTAAGAATTTCTTGGGAATTTAATTAGTAATTTACTAAGAATTTACTAAGTAATTTACTGAGAATTTACTGGTAATTTATTGAGAATTTTCTAAGTAATTAACTTTATAATTTACTGAGAATTTTCTGGGAATTTACTAAGTAATTTAATGAGAATTTACCGAGTAATTTACTGGGATTTTACTGAGTGATTTACTCGGAATTTACTGAGTAATTTACTTAGCAATTTACTGGGTAATGTTCTGAGTAATTTACTGAGAAGTCAATAAGTAATTTTCTGAGATTTTATTAAGTAATTTACTGTGAAATTATGAAAAATTTACTTCAACTTTTCTAAATAATTTACTGAGTAATTAATTGAGAATTTACTGAATAATTTACTTAGAATTTCTTGGGAATTTAATTAGTAATTTACTGAGAATTTACTAAGTAATTTACTGAGAATTTATTGGGAATTTATTGAGAATTTTGTAAGGAATTTACTTTATAATTTACTTAGAATTTTCTTGGAATTTACTGAGTAATTTAATGAGAATTTACTGAGTAATTTACCGAGTAATTTACTTAGCAATTTACTTGGTAATGTTTAGAGTAATTTACTGAGAATTCACTGAGTAATTTACTGAGATTTTATTGAGTAATTTACTGAGAAATTATGAAAAATTTACTTCGAACTTTCTAAATAATTTACTGAGGATTTACTAGGAATTTACTGAGTAATTAATTGAGAAGTTACTGAATAATTTACTTAAAATTTCTTGGGAATTTAATTAGTAATTTACTTTATAATTTACTTAGACTTTTCTTGTAATTTATTGAGTAATTTAATGAGAATTTGCTGAGCTATTTACCGAGTAATTTACTGGGAATTTACTGAGTGATTTACTCAAAATTTACTGAGTAATTTACTTAGCAATTTATTGGGTAATGTTCTGAGTAATTCTCTGAAAATTGAATGAGTAATTTACAGAGATTTTATCGAGTAATTTACCGTGAAATTATTAAAAATTTACTTCGAATTTTGTAAATAATTTACTGAGGATTTACATGGAATTTACTAAGTAATTAATTCAAAATTTACTGAACAATTTACTGAGAATTTCTTGTGAATTTAATTAGTAATTTACGGAGAATTTGCTAAGTAATTTACTGAGAATTTACTGGAAATTTATTGAGAATTTTCTAAGTAATTTACTTTATAATTTACTTAGAATCTTCTCGGAATTTTCTCAGTAATTTAATGAGAATTTACTAAGTAACTTATCGAGTAATTTTCTAGGACTTAACTGAGTGATTTACCCGGAATTTACTGAGTAATTTGCTTAGCAATTTACTGGGCAATGTTCTGAGTAATTTACTGAGAATTCAATGAATAATTTACTGAGATTTTAATGAGTAATTTACCGTGAATTTATGAAAAATTTAATTCGATTTTTCTAAATAATTTACTAAGGATTTACTAGGAATTTACTGAATAATTTACAGGGAATTTATTGAGAATTTTCTAAGTAATTTACTTTATAATTTACTGAGGATTTTTTGGGAATTTACTGAGTAATTTAATGAGAATTTACTGAGTAATTTACCAAGTAATCTTCTCGAAATTTACTGGGTAATGTTCTGAGTAATTTACTGAGAATTCAATGAATAATTTACTGAGATTTTAATGAGTAATTTACCGTGAATTTATGAAAAATTTAATTCGATTTTTCTAAATAATTTACTAAGGATTTACTAGGAATTTACTGAATAATTTACAGGGAATTTATTGAGAATTTTCTAAGTAATTTACTTTATAATTTACTGAGGATTTTTTGGGAATTTACTGAGTAATTTAATGAGAATTTACTGAGTAATTTACCAAGTAATCTTCTCGAAATTTACTGGGTAATGTTCTGAGTAATTTACTGAGAATTCAATGAATAATTTACTGAGATTTTAATGAGTAATTTACCGTGAATTTATGAAAAATTTAATTCGATTTTTCTAAATAATTTACTAAGGATTTACTAGGAATTTACTGAATAATTTACAGGGAATTTATTGAGAATTTTCTAAGTAATTTACTTTATAATTTACTGAGGATTTTTTGGGAATTTACTGAGTAATTTAATGAGAATTTACTGAGTAATTTACCAAGTAATCTTCTCGAAATTTACTGGGTAATGTTCTGAGTAATTTACTGAGAATTCAATGAATAATTTACTGAGATTTTAATGAGTAATTTACCGTGAATTTATGAAAAATTTAATTCGATTTTTCTAAATAATTTACTAAGGATTTACTAGGAATTTACTGAATAATTTACAGGGAATTTATTGAGAATTTTCTAAGTAATTTACTTTATAATTTACTGAGGATTTTTTGGGAATTTACTGAGTAATTTAATGAGAATTTACTGAGTAATTTACCAAGTAATCTTCTCGAAATTTACTGGGTAATGTTCTGAGTAATTTACTGAGAATTCAATGATTTCGTCAAAACAAAGCAAAGCAAGATTTATCAAAACAGTATAACATAGCTTTATTAAAAATACCACTCACTTAGATCTTCTCGGGTGTAGGCTCAAAGCAAAGATCAAGGACTTACAATCACATGGCAATCACGTTCTCAAAACGAGCTTTACATGCATGCAAATGATCCCGGCATTCTTGCCAGATCCAAGTCAATAACAAAGCAAAACATGCTAGGAGTCTAAACACTGCTCCCGCCCATGAAAACACACCGGGTACCAACCAGGTCTTTGCCGAGGTCCCACACATCCTTGCCGAGGTGTGGTCCCGCTGGCCTCATCAAAAGCAAAGTCGGGAAAACCAGGGTTCCTTTTGAAGAATATGAAGAACAAGATCGTTTGGAAGATGGATGCAAGTTCACAACTTGTTACAAAAAAAAAATCTGAGTTTTCAAGCCAAGAGTTCAAAACATGGACCTGGGTACCCATACAAGAAGGTCATGCAAGAATAAACACAAAAACAGGGTTTTCGTTCCAAACTTTCGGATCAAAACGAGACTTTCTTCAAGAACATATGAAAACCATTTCCTCTTTTCAAAACCAACTTCAAATCGATGCATGACATGTAAAACAGATTCGATCATGCAATGCAGCTAGATGATCAATATCAACAATCAAAGTAGATCAAGGTTCTTACCTCAAAACTCGGATCCAACGGATCAAACCACGAAGATCAAGCTTGGAAGACTTACTCTCACTCAAGAACATCTCTTCCTTCTCTCTAGAGCTTCTCTCTCTAAAGGCAAAGATTTGAGATAAAGAAAGTGATTGTTTCTAGGTCTGCCGGCTGTCTTAACAGTCAGCTCGGACACGTGGCGCTACCGGGTTGGCTCAACTAAAAAAGGTGATTGATAGATAAGACAAGTCTCTGACAAAGCGTGTGCAGCAAGCTGGGTAAGACACGTCGGCAAGTAATGACATCGGCTAAAGTCAAAGCTTCGGCAATAGGGTAACAAAGATATCGGCTAGGTAGGACGACGCTTGACTAAGCTGTGCCACACCTTGGTCGGGATGTGCCACATCTCGGCCTAGGCCATACCTGCCTGCGGACAAGATTCACTAGGTGCAAGACATCTCGACAATAAGCCCGAGGTGAAGATGGGGATCGATCAAGGTCTCAAAACAGTTCTAAGTACAAGGGCTCAGGGTTGGTCAAATCTCAAGATGACCTCGGCTACACGCCGAGCAAAGAACAAAATCATGCAAGCAATACTTAGCCAAAACGAGGCAAGGCAAAGCTAGCAAAATAACATATCAAGACAAGATCATGCATGAATGTATGCAAGTATGACAAGAGTAAGGTGAGGGCTGCTACAGATTTACTCGGAATTTACTGAGTAATTTGCTTAGCAATTTACTGGGCAATGTTCTGAGTAATTTACTGAGAATTCAATGAATAATTTACTGAGATTTTAATGAGTAATTTACCGTGAATTTATGAAAAATTTAATTCGATTTTCCTAAATAATTTACTAAGGATTTACTAGGAATTTACTGAATAATTTACTGAGAATTTCTTGGGAATTTAATTTGTAATTTACAGAGAATTTACTGAGAATTTATTGAGAATTTTCTAAGTAATTTACTTTATAATTTACTGAGGATTTTTTGGGAATTTACTGAGTAATTTAATGAGAATTTACTGAGTAATTTACCAATTAATCTTCTCGGAATTTACTGGGTAATGTTCGGAGTAATTTACTGAGAATTTAATGAGTAATTTACAGAGATTTTATTGAGTAATTTACCATGAAATTATGAAAAATTTACTGCAAATTTTCTAAATAATTTACCGAGTATTAATAGGAATTTACTAAGTAGTTAATTGAGAATTTCCTGAATAATTTACTAAGGATTTCTTGGGAATTAAATTAGTAATTTATTGAGAATTTGCTGCGTAATTTTCTGAGAATTTATTGAGAATTTTCTAAGTAATTTACTGTATAATTTACTGAAAATTTTTGTGGAATTTGCTGAGTAATTTAATGAGAATTAACTGAGTAATTTACCGAGTAATTTACTCGGAATTTACGGAGTAATTTACATACCAATTTAGTGGGTAATGTTCTGAGTAATTTACTGAGAATTCAATGAGTAATTTACTGAGATTTTATTGAGTAATTTATCGCGAAATTAGGAAAAATTTACTTCGAATTTTCTAAATAATTTACTGAGGATTTCCTAGGAATTTACTGAGTAATTAATTGAGAATTTCCTAAATAATTTACTGAGAATTTCTTGGAAATTTAATTAGTAATTTACTTAAAATTTACTACGTAATTTACTGCGAATATATTGGGATTTTATTGAGAATTTTCTAAGAAATTTACTTTGTAATTTACTGAAAATTTTCTGGGAATTTACTGTGTAATTTAATGAGAATTTACTGTGTAATTAACCGAGTAATTTACTGGCAATTTACTAAGTGATTTACTCAGAATTTACTGAGTAATTTACTTAGAAATTTACTGGGTAATGTTATGAGTAATTTAATGAGAATTCAATGAGTAATTTACTGAGATTTTATTGAGTAATTTACAATGAAATTATGAAAAATTTACTTTGAATTTTCTAAATAATTTACTGAGGATTTACTAGGAATTTACTGAGTAATTAATTGAGAATTTACTGAATAATTTACTGAGAATTTCTTCGGAATTTATTGAGAATTTCCTAAGTAATTTACTTTATAATTTACTTAGAATTTTATGGGAATTTACTGAGTAATTTAATGAGAATTTACCGAGTAATTTACCCAGTAATTTACTGGCAATTTACTGAGTGATTTACTCGAAATTTACTGAGTAATTTACTTAGCAATTTACTGGGTAATGTTTTGAGTAATTTACTAAGAATTCAATGAGTATTTTACTGAAATTTTATTGAGTAACTTACCGTGAAATTTTGAAAAATTTACTTCAAATTTTCTAAATAATTTCCTAAGGATTTAGTAGGAATTTACTGAGTAATTAATTGAGAATTTACTTAATAATTTACTGAGAATTTCTTAGGAATTTAATTAGTAATTTACTGAAAATTTACTACGAAATTCATTGAGAATTTATTGGGATTTTATTGAGAATTTTCCAAGAAATTTACGTTGTAATTTACTGAAAATTTTCTAGGAATTTACTGAGTAATTTAATGAGAATTTACTGAGTAATTTACCGAGTAATTTACTGGGAATTTGCTGAGTGATTTACTCAGAATTTACTGAGTAATTTACTTAGCAATTTACTGGGTAATGTTATGAGTAATTTGTTGAGAATTTAATGAGTAATTTACTGAGATTTTATTGAGTAATTTACTGTGAAATTGTGAAAAATTTACTTCGAATTTTCTAAATAATTTATTGAGGATTTACTAGGAATTTATTGAGTAATTAATTGAGAATTAACTAACGAATTTACTGAGAATTTCTTGGGAATTTATTGAGAATTTCCTAAGTAATTTACTTTATAATTTACTTAGAATTTTCTGGGTATTTACTAAGTGATTTAATGAGAATTTACCGAGTAATTTACTGGCAATTTACTGAGTGATTTACTCAAAATTTACTTAGCAATTTACTAGGTCATGTTCTGAGTAATTTACTGAGAATTCAATGAGTAATTTATTGAGATTTTATTGAGTAACTTACCATGAAATTATGAAAAATTAACTTCGAATTTTCTAAATAATTTACTAAGGATTTAGTAGGAATTTACTGAGTAATTAATTGAGAATTTACTGAATAATTTACTGAGAATTTCCTAAGTAATTTACTGAGAATTTATTCAGAATTTATTGACAATTTTCTAAGTAATTTACTATATAATTTACTGAGAATTTTCTTGAAATTTACTGAGTAATTTAATGTGAATTTACTAAGTAATTTACCGGGAATTTACTGAGCGATTTACTCGGAATTTATTGAGTAATTTACTTAGCAATTTCCTGGTAAAGTTCTGAGTAATTTATTGAGAATTCAATGAGTAATTTACTGAGATTTTATTGAGTAATTTACTGTGAAATTATGAAAAATTTACTTTGAATTTTCTAAATAATTTACTGAAGATTTCCTAGGAATTTACTGAGTAATTAATTGAGAATTTCCTGAAAAATTTACTCAGAATTTCTTGGGAATTTAATTAGTAATTTTCTGAAAATTTACTAAGTAATTTACTGAGAATTTATTGGGATTGTATTTAGAATTTTCTAAGCAATTTACTTTGCAATTTACTGAAAAATTTCTAGGAATTTACTGAGTAATTTAATGAGAATTTACTGGGTAATTTACTGGCAATTTACTGAGTGATTTACTCGAAATTTACTGAGTAATTTACTTAGCAATTTACTAGGTAATGTTCTGAGCAATTTACTGAGAATTCAATGAGTAATTTACGTAGATTTTATTGAGTAACTTACCGTGAAATTATGAAAAATTTACTTCGAATTTTCTAAATAATTTACTGAGGATTTAGTAGGAATTTACTGAGTAATTAATTGAGAATTTACTGAGAATTTATTGGGAATTTATTTAGAATTTTCTAAGTAATTTACTATATAATTTACTGAGAATTTTCTTGGAATTTGCTGAGTAATTTACTGAGTAATTTTCCAGGAATTTACTGAGTGATTTACTCGGAATTTACTGAGTAATTTACTTAGCAATTTAATGTGTAATGTTCTGAGTAATTTACTAAGAATTCAATGAGTAATTTATTGAGATTTTATTGAGTAATTTACCGTGAAATTATGAAAAATTTACTTCGAATTTTCTAAATAATTTACTGAGGATTTACTAGGAATTTACTATGTAATTAATTGAGAATTTATTGAATAATTTACTGAGAATTTCTTGGGAATTTAATTAGTAATTTACTTTATAATTTACTAAGACTTTTCTGGTAATTTACTTAGTCATTTAATGGGAATTTACTGAGTAATTTACCGAGTAATTTACTGGGAATTTACTGAGTGATTTACTCGGAATTTACTGAGTAATTTACTTCGCAATTTACTGGGTAATGTTCTGAGTAATTTATTGAGAATTCAATGAATAATTTACTGAGATTTTATTGAGTAATTTACCGTGAAATTATGAAAAATTTACTTCAAATTTTCTAAATAATTTACTGAGGATTTACTAGGAATTTACTGAGTTATTAATTGTGAATTTAACGAATAATTCAATGAGAATTTCTTGGGAATTTAATTAGTAATTTACTGAGAATTCACTAAGTAATTTACTGAGAATTTACTGAGAATTTATTGAGAATTTTCTAAGCAATTTACTTTATAATTCACTTAGAATTTTCTAGAAATTTACTGAGTCATTTAATGAGAATTTACTAAGTAATTTACCGAGTAATTTACTGGGAATTTACTAAGTGATTTACTCAAAATTTACTGAGTAATATACTTAGCAATTTACTGAGTAATGTTCTGAGTAATTTACTGATATTTTATTGAGTAATTTACCGTGAAATTATGAAAAATTTACTTCGAATTTTCTAAATAATTTACTGAGGATTTACTAGGAATTTACTGAGTAATTAATTGAGAATTTAATGAATAATTCACTGAGAATTTCGTGGAAATTTAATTAGTAATTTACTGAGAATTCACTAAGTAATTTACTGAGAATTTACTGAGACTTTATTGTGAATTTTCTAAGTAATTTACTTTAGAATTCAATGAATAATTTACTGAGATTTTATTGAGTAATTTATCATGAATTTATTAAAAATTTAATTCAATTTTTCTAAATAATTTACTGAGGATTTACTAGGAATTTACTGAATAATTTATAGAGAATTTCTTGGGAATTTAATTAGCAATTTACAGAGAATTTATTGGGAATTTATTGAGAATTTTCTAAGTAATTTACTTTATAATTTACTGAGGATTTTTTGGGAATTTACTGAGTAATTTAATGAGAATTTACTGAGTAATTTACCTAGTAATCTACTCAGAATTTACTGGGTAATGTTCTGAGTAATTTGCTGAGAATTCAATGAGTAATTTACTATTTTTATTGAGTAATTTACCATGAAATTATGAAAAATTTACTTCGAATTTTCTAAATAATTTACCGAGGATTAATAGGAATTTACTGAGTAGTTAATTGAGAATTTATTGAATAATTTACTGAGAATTTCTTCAGAATTTAATTAGTAATTTAATCAGAATTTACTAAGTAATTTTTTGAGAATTTGTTGGGAATTTATTGAGAATTTTATAAGTAATTTACTGTATAATTTACTGAGAATTTTCTTGGAATTTACTAAGTAATTTAATGAGAATTAACTAAGAATTTACTGAGTGATTTACTCGGAATTTACGGAGTAATTTACTTACCAATTTACTGGGTAATGTTCTGAGTAATTTACTGAGAATTCAATGAATAATTTAATGAGATTTTATTGAGTAATTTACTGTGAAATTATGGAAAATTTACTTCAAATTTTCTAAATAATTTACTGAGGATTTACTAGGAATTTACTGAGTAATTAATGAGAATTAACTAAGAATTTACTGAGTGATTTACTCGGAATTTACGGAGTAATTTACTTGCCAATTTACTGGGTAATGTTCTGAGTAATTTACTGAGAATTCAATGAATAATTTAATGATATTTTATTGAGTAATTTACTGTGAAATTATGGAAAATTTACTTCAAATTTTCTAAATAATTTACTAAGGATTTACTAGGAATTTACTGAGTAATTAATTGTGAATTTTCTGAATAATTTACTGAGAATTTCTTGGGAATTTAATTAGTAATTTACTGAGAATTTACTAAGTAATTTACTGAGTAATTTAATGAGAATTAACTGAGTAATTTACCAAGTAATTTACTGGGAATTTACTAAGTGATTTACTCGGAATTTACTGAGCAATTTCCTTAGCAATTTACTGGGTAATGTTCTGAGTAATTTACTGAGAATTCAATGAGTAATTTACTGAGATTTTATTGAGTAATTTATCGTGAAATTATGTAAAATTTAGTTCGAATTTTCTAAATAATTTACAAAGGATTTACTAGGAATTTACTGAGAAATTAATTGAGAATTTCCTGAATAATTTATTGAGAATTTCTCGGGAATTTAATTAGTAATTTACTGAAAATTTACTACGTAATTTACTTAGAATTTATTGGGATTTTACTGAGAATTTTCTAAGCAATTTACTTTGTAATTTACTGAAATTTTTCTGAGAATCTACTGAGTAATTTAATGAGAATTTACCGAGTAATTTATCAAGTAATTTACTGGCAATTTACTAAGTGATTTACTCGGAATTTACTGAGTGATTTACTTAGAAATTTTTTGGGTGATGTCTTGAGTAATTTACTGAGAATTCAATGAGTAATTTATTGAGATTTTATTGAGTAATTTACCGTGAAATTATGAAAAATTTACTTTGAATTTTCTAAATAATTTACTGAGGATTTACTAGGAATTTACTGAGTAATTAATGAGAATTAACTAAGAATTTACTGAGTGATTTACTCGGAATTTACGGAGTAATTTACTTGCCAATTTACTGGGTAATGTTCTGAGTAATTTACTGAGAATTCAATGAATAATTTAATGATGTTTTATTGAGTAATTTACTGTGAAATTATGGAAAATTTACTTCAAATTTTCTAAATAATTTACTGAGGATTTACTAGGAATTTACTGAGTAATTAATGAGAATTAACTAAGAATTTACTGAGTGATTTACTCGGAATTTACGGAGTAATTTACTTGCCAATTTACTGGGTAATGTTCTGAGTAATTTACTGAGAATTCAATGAATAATTTAATGATGTTTTATTGAGTAATTTACTGTGAAATTATGGAAAATTTACTTCAAATTTTCTAAATAATTTACTGAGGATTTACTAGGAATTTACTGAGTAATTAATGAGAATTAACTAAGAATTTACTGAGTGATTTACTCGGAATTTACGGAGTAATTTACTTGCCAATTTACTGGGTAATGTTCTGAGTAATTTACTGAGAATTCAATGAATAATTTAATGATGTTTTATTGAGTAATTTACTGTGAAATTATGGAAAATTTACTTCAAATTTTCTAAATAATTTACTGAGGATTTACTAGGAATTTACTGAGTAATTAATGAGAATTAACTAAGAATTTACTGAGTGATTTACTCGGAATTTACGGAGTAATTTACTTGCCAATTTACTGGGTAATGTTCTGAGTAATTTACTGAGAATTCAATGAATAATTTAATGATGTTTTATTGAGTAATTTACTGTGAAATTATGGAAAATTTACTTCAAATTTTCTAAATAATTTACTGAGGATTTACTAGGAATTTACTGAGTAATTAATGAGAATTAACTAAGAATTTACTGAGTGATTTACTCGGAATTTACGGAGTAATTTACTTGCCAATTTACTGGGTAATGTTCTGAGTAATTTACTGAGAATTCAATGAATAATTTAATGATGTTTTATTGAGTAATTTACTGTGAAATTATGGAAAATTTACTTCAAATTTTCTAAATAATTTACTGAGGATTTACTAGGAATTTACTGAGTAATTAATGAGAATTAACTAAGAATTTACTGAGTGATTTACTCGGAATTTACGGAGTAATTTACTTGCCAATTTACTGGGTAATGTTCTGAGTAATTTACTGAGAATTCAATGAATAATTTAATGATGTTTTATTGAGTAATTTACTGTGAAATTATGGAAAATTTACTTCAAATTTTCTAAATAATTTACTGAGGATTTACTAGGAATTTACTGAGTAATTAATGAGAATTAACTAAGAATTTACTGAGTGATTTACTCGGAATTTACGGAGTAATTTACTTGCCAATTTACTGGGTAATGTTCTGAGTAATTTACTGAGAATTCAATGAATAATTTAATGAGATTTTATTGAGTAATTTACTGTGAAATTATGGAAAATTTACTTCAAATTTTCTAAATAATTTACTGAGGATTTACTAGGAATTTACTGAGTAATTAATGAGAATTAACTAAGAATTTACTGAGTGATTTACTCGGAATTTACGGAGTAATTTACTTGCCAATTTACTGGGTAATGTTCTGAGTAATTTACTGAGAATTCAATGAATAATTTAATGAGATTTTATTGAGTAATTTACTGTGAAATTATGGAAAATTTACTTCAAATTTTCTAAATAATTTACTGAGGATTTACTAGGAATTTACTGAGTAATTAATGAGAATTAACTAAGAATTTACTGAGTGATTTACTCGGAATTTACGGAGTAATTTACTTGCCAATTTACTGGGTAATGTTCTGAGTAATTTACTGAGAATTCAATGAATAATTTAATGAGATTTTATTGAGTAATTTACTGTGAAATTATGGAAAATTTACTTCAAATTTTCTAAATAATTTACTGAGGATTTACTAGGAATTTACTGAGTAATTAATGAGAATTAACTAAGAATTTACTGAGTGATTTACTCGGAATTTACGGAGTAATTTACTTGCCAATTTACTGGGTAATGTTCTGAGTAATTTACTGAGAATTCAATGAATAATTTAATGAGATTTTATTGAGTAATTTACTGTGAAATTATGGAAAATTTACTTCAAATTTTCTAAATAATTTACTGAGGATTTACTAGGAATTTACTGAGTAATTAATGAGAATTAACTAAGAATTTACTGAGTGATTTACTCGGAATTTACGGAGTAATTTACTTGCCAATTTACTGGGTAATGTTCTGAGTAATTTACTGAGAATTCAATGAATAATTTAATGAGATTTTATTGAGTAATTTACTGTGAAATTATGGAAAATTTACTTCAAATTTTCTAAATAATTTACTGAGGATTTACTAGGAATTTACTGAGTAATTAATGAGAATTAACTAAGAATTTACTGAGTGATTTACTCGGAATTTACGGAGTAATTTACTTGCCAATTTACTGGGTAATGTTCTGAGTAATTTACTGAGAATTCAATGAATAATTTAATGAGATTTTATTGAGTAATTTACTGTGAAATTATGGAAAATTTACTTCAAATTTTCTAAATAATTTACTGAGGATTTACTAGGAATTTACTGAGTAATTAATGAGAATTAACTAAGAATTTACTGAGTGATTTACTCGGAATTTACGGAGTAATTTACTTGCCAATTTACTGGGTAATGTTCTGAGTAATTTACTGAGAATTCAATGAATAATTTAATGAGATTTTATTGAGTAATTTACTGTGAAATTATGGAAAATTTACTTCAAATTTTCTAAATAATTTACTGAGGATTTACTAGGAATTTACTGAGTAATTAATGAGAATTAACTAAGAATTTACTGAGTGATTTACTCGGAATTTACGGAGTAATTTACTTGCCAATTTACTGGGTAATGTTCTGAGTAATTTACTGAGAATTCAATGAATAATTTAATGAGATTTTATTGAGTAATTTACTGTGAAATTATGGAAAATTTACTTCAAATTTTCTAAATAATTTACTGAGGATTTACTAGGAATTTACTGAGTAATTAATGAGAATTAACTAAGAATTTACTGAGTGATTTACTCGGAATTTACGGAGTAATTTACTTGCCAATTTACTGGGTAATGTTCTGAGTAATTTACTGAGAATTCAATGAATAATTTAATGAGATTTTATTGAGTAATTTACTGTGAAATTATGGAAAATTTACTTCAAATTTTCTAAATAATTTACTGAGGATTTACTAGGAATTTACTGAGTAATTAATGAGAATTAACTAAGAATTTACTGAGTGATTTACTCGGAATTTACGGAGTAATTTACTTGCCAATTTACTGGGTAATGTTCTGAGTAATTTACTGAGAATTCAATGAATAATTTAATGAGATTTTATTGAGTAATTTACTGTGAAATTATGGAAAATTTACTTCAAATTTTCTAAATAATTTACTGAGGATTTACTAGGAATTTACTGAGTAATTAATGAGAATTAACTAAGAATTTACTGAGTGATTTACTCGGAATTTACGGAGTAATTTACTTGCCAATTTACTGGGTAATGTTCTGAGTAATTTACTGAGAATTCAATGAATAATTTAATGAGATTTTATTGAGTAATTTACTGTGAAATTATGGAAAATTTACTTCAAATTTTCTAAATAATTTACTGAGGATTTACTAGGAATTTACTGAGTAATTAATGAGAATTAACTAAGAATTTACTGAGTGATTTACTCGGAATTTACGGAGTAATTTACTTGCCAATTTACTGGGTAATGTTCTGAGTAATTTACTGAGAATTCAATGAATAATTTAATGAGATTTTATTGAGTAATTTACTGTGAAATTATGGAAAATTTACTTCAAATTTTCTAAATAATTTACTGAGGATTTACTAGGAATTTACTGAGTAATTAATGAGAATTAACTAAGAATTTACTGAGTGATTTACTCGGAATTTACGGAGTAATTTACTTGCCAATTTACTGGGTAATGTTCTGAGTAATTTACTGAGAATTCAATGAATAATTTAATGAGATTTTATTGAGTAATTTACTGTGAAATTATGGAAAATTTACTTCAAATTTTCTAAATAATTTACTGAGGATTTACTAGGAATTTACTGAGTAATTAATGAGAATTAACTAAGAATTTACTGAGTGATTTACTCGGAATTTACGGAGTAATTTACTTGCCAATTTACTGGGTAATGTTCTGAGTAATTTACTGAGAATTCAATGAATAATTTAATGAGATTTTATTGAGTAATTTACTGTGAAATTATGGAAAATTTACTTCAAATTTTCTAAATAATTTACTGAGGATTTACTAGGAATTTACTGAGTAATTAATGAGAATTAACTAAGAATTTACTGAGTGATTTACTCGGAATTTACGGAGTAATTTACTTGCCAATTTACTGGGTAATGTTCTGAGTAATTTACTGAGAATTCAATGAATAATTTAATGAGATTTTATTGAGTAATTTACTTTAATTGAGAATTTATTGAATAATTTACTGAGAATTTCTTGGGAATTTAATTAGTAATTTACTTTATAATTTACTGAGACTTTTCTGGTAATTTACTTAGTCATTTAATGGGAATTTACTGAGTAATTTACCGAGTAATTTTCTGGGAATTTACTGAGTGATTTACTCGGAATTTACTGAGTAATTTACTTCGCAATTTACTGGGTAATGTTTTGAGTAATTTATTGAGAATTCAATGAATAATTTATTGAGATTTTATTGAGTAATTTACCGTGAAATTATGAAAAATTTACTTCAAATTTTCTAAATAATTTATTGAGGATTTACTAGGAATTTACTGAGTTATTAATTGTGAATTTAATGAATAATTCAATGAGAATTTCTTGGGAATTTAATTAGTAATTTACTGAGAATTCATTAAGTAATTTACTGAGAATTTACTGAGAATTTATTGAGAATTTTCTAAGCAATTTACTTTATAATTCACTTAGAATTTTCTAGAAATTTACTGAGTCATTTAATGAGAATTTACTGAGTAATTTACCGAGTAATTTACTGGCAATTTACTGAGTGATTTACTCAGAATTTACTGAGTAATTTACTTAGCAATTTACTAGGTAATGTTCTGAGTAATTTACTGTGAATTCAATGAATAATTTACCGAGATTTTAATGAGTAATTTACCGTGAAATTATGAAAAATTTACTTCGAATTTTCTAAATAATTTACTGAGGATTTACTAGGAATTTACTGAGTAATTAATTGAGAATTTAATGAATAATTCACTGAGAATTTCGTGGGAATTTAATAAGTAATTTACTGAGAATTCACTAAGTAATTTACTGAGAATTTACTGAGACTTTATTGTGAATTTTCTAAGTAATTTACTTTATAATTCACTTAGAATTTTCTAGAAATTTACTGAGCCATTTAATGAGAATTTACTGAGCAATTTTCCGAGTAATTTACTGGGAATTTACTGAGTGATTTACTCAGAATTTACTGAGTAATTTACTTAGCAATTTATTGGGTAATGTTCTGAGTACTTTACTTAGAATTCAATGAATAATTTACTGAGATTTTATTGAGTAATTTACTGCGAATTTATTAAAAATTTACTTCGAATTTTCTAAATAATTTACTGGGGATTTACTAGGAATTTACTAAGTAATTTAATGAGAATTTACTGAGTAATTTACCGAGTAATTTACTGGGAATTTACTGAGTGATTTACTTGTAATTTACTGAGTAATTTACTTAGCAATTTACTGTGTAATGTTCTGAGTAATTTACTGAGAATTCAATGAGTAATTTATAGAGATTTTATTGAGTAATTTACCGTGAAATTACGAAACATTTACTTCGAATTTTCTAAATAATTTACTGAGGATTTACTAGGAATTGACAGAGTAATTAATTGTGAATTTAATGAATAATTCACTGAGAATTTATTGGGAATTTAATTAGTAATTTACTGAGAATTTACTGGGAATTTATTGAGAATTTTCTAAGCAATTTACTTTATAATTCACTTAGAATTTTTTAGAAAAATACTGAGTAATTTACCGAGTGATTTACCCGGAATTTACTGAGTAATTTACTTAGCAATTTACTGGGTAATGTTCTGAGTAATTTGCTGAGAATTCAATGAGTAATTTTCAGAGATTTTATTGAGTAATTTACCGTGAAATTATTAAAAATTTACTTCAAATTTTGAAAATAATTTACTGAGGATTTACAAGGAATTTACTAAGTAATTAATTCAGAATTTACTGAACAATTTACTAAGAATTTCTTGGGAATTTAATTAGTAATTTACGGAGAATTTGCTAAGTAATTTACTGAGAATTTACTGGGAATTTATTGAGAATTTTCTAAGTAATTTACCTTATAATTTTCTTAGAATCTTCTCGGAATTTTCTCAGTAATTTAATGAGAATTTACTAAGTAATCTATCGAGTAATTTAGTAGGAATTAACTGCGTTATTTACTTGGAATTTACTAAGTAATTTTCTTAGCAATTTACTGGGCAATGTTCTGAGTAATTTACTTAGAATTCAATGAATAATTTACTGAGATTTTATTGAGTAATTTACCGTGAATTTATTAAAAATTTAATTCAATTTTTCTAAATAATTTACTGAGGATTTACTAGGAATTTACTGAATAATTTATCGAGAATTTCTTGGGAATTTAATTAGCAATTTACAGAGAATTTATGGGGAATTTATTGAAAATTTTCTAAGTAATTTACTTTATAATTTACTGAGGATTTTTTGGGAATTTACTAAGTAATTTACCTAGTAATCTACTCAGAATTTACTGGGTAATGTTCTGAGTAATTTACTGAGAATTCAATGAGTAATTTACTGTTTTTATTGAGTAATTTACCATGAAATTATGAAAAATTTACTTCAAATTTTCTAAATAATTTACCGAGGATTAATAGGAATTTACTGAGTAGTTAATTGAGAATTTATTGAATAATTTACTGAGAATTTCTTCGGAATTTAATTAGTAATTTAATCAGAATTTACTAAGTAATTTTTTGAGAATTTGTTGGGAATTTATTGAGAATTTTATAAGTAATATACTGTATAATTTACTGAGAATTTTCTTGGAATTTACTGAGTAATTTAATGAGAATTAACTGAGAATTTACTGAGTGATTTACTCGGAATTTACGAAGTAATTTACTTACCAATTTACTGGGTAATGTTCTGAGTAATTTACTGAGAATTCAATGAATAATTTAATGAGATTTTATTGAGTAATTTACTGTGAAATTATGGAAAATTTACTTCAAATTTTCTAAATAATTTACTGAGGATTTACTGAGTAATTAATTGTGAATTTTCTGAATAATTTACTGAGTAATTTAATGAGAATTTACTGAGTAATTTAATGAGAATTAACTGAGTAATTTAGCGAGTAATTTACTGGGAATTTACTGAGCAATTTCCTTAGCAATTTACTGGGTAATGTTCTGAGTAATTTACTGAGAATTCAATGAGTAATTTACTGAGATTTTATTGAGTAATTTATCGTGAAATTATGTAAAATTTAGTTTGAATTTTCTAAATAATTTACAGAGAAATTAATTGAGAATTTCCTGAATAATTTATTGAGAATTTCTCGGGAATTTAATTAGTAATTTACTTAAAATTTACTACGTAATTTACTTAGAATTTATTGGGATTTTATTGACAATTTTCTAAGCAATTTACTTTGTAATTTACTGAAAATTTTCTGAGAATCTACTGAGTAATTTAATGAGAATTTACCGAGTAATTTATCGAGTAATTTACTGGCAATTTACTAAGTGATTTACTCGGAATTTACTGAGTGATTTACTTAGAAATTTTTTGGGTAATGTCTTGAGTAATTTACTGAGAATTCAATGAGTAATTTACTGAGATTTTATTGAGTAATTTACCGTGAAATTATGAAAAATTTACTTCGAATTTTCTAAATAATTTACTAAGGATTTACTAGGAATTCACTAAGTAATTAATCGAGAATTTATTGAATAATTTACTGAGAATTTGTTGGCAATTTATTGAGAATTTCCAAAGTAATCTTCTTTATAATTTACTTAGAATTTTCTAGGAATTTACCGAGTAATTTAGTGCGAATTTACCGAGTAATTTACTGGCAATTTACTGGGTAATGTTCTGAGTAATTTACTGAGAATTCAATGATTAATTTACTGAGATTTTATTTAGTAATTTACAGTGAAATTTTGAAAACTTTAATTTGATTTTTCTAAATAATTTACTGAGGATTTACTAGTAATTTACTGGGAAATTAATTGAGAATTTACTGAATAATTTTTTGAGAATTTTTTTGGAATTTAATTAGTAATTTATTGAGAATTTACTGAGAATTTATTGAGAATTTTCTAAGTAATTTACTTTGTAATTTAATAAGAATTTTCTGGGAATTTACTGACTAATTTACCGAGTAATTTACTGGCGACTTACTCAGTGATTTACTCGGAATTTACTGAGTAATTTATTTACCAATTTACTAGGTAATGTTCTGAGTAATTTACTGAGAATTCAATGAGCAATTTATTGAGATTTTATTGAGTAATTTACCTTGAAATTATGCAAAATTTACTTCTAATTTTCTAAATAATTTACTGAGGATTTACTATGAATTTACTGAACAATTTACTGGGAATTTCTGGGAATTTAATTAGTAATTTACTGAGAATTTACTAAGTAATTTACTGAAAATTTACTGAAAATTTATTTTAGAATTTTCTAAGTAATTTACTTTATAATTTACTGAGAATTTTTTGGGAATTTACTGAGTAATTTAATGAGAATTTACTGAGTAATTTACCGAGTGATTTACTGGCAATTTACTGAGTGATTTGCTCAGAATTTACTAAGTAATTTACTTACCAATTTACTAGGTAATATTCTGAGTAGTTTACTGAGAATTCAATGAGTAATTTACTAAGATTTTATTGAGTAATTTATCGTGAAATTATGAAAACTTTACTTTGATTTTTCTAAATAATTTACTGAGGATTTACTAGTAATTTACTGAGAAACTAATTGAGAATTTACTGAATAATTTTCTGAGAATTTCTTGGGAATTTAATTAGTAATTTACTGAGAATTTACTGAGAATTTTCTTAGTAATTTACCGTGAAATTATGAAAAATTTACTTCGATTTTTCAAAATAATTTACTGAGGATTTACTAGAAATTTACTGAGTAATTGATGGGAATTCACTGAATAATTTTCTGAGAATTTCTTGGGAATTTAATTAGTAATTTACTGGGAATTTATTGATAATTTTCTAAATGATTTACTTTATAATTACTGAGGATTTTCTGGAAATTTTTTGAGTAATTTAATGAGAATTTACCGCGTAATTCACTGAGAATTTACTGAGTGATGTACAAAGAATTTACTGAGTAAGTTACTTAGCAATTTACTGCGTAATGTTCTGAGTAATTTACTGAGAATTCAATGACTAATTTACTGAGATTTTATTGAGTAATTTACCGTGAAATTATGAAAAATTTACTAGGTAATATTTTAAATGATTTACTGAGAATTTACTAGGAATTTACTGAGTAATTAATTGGGAATTAACTGAGTAATTTACTGAGGATTTATTTGGAAATTTAATTAGTAATTTGCTGAGAATTTACTAGGAATGAGAATTTTCTAAGTAATTTACTTTATAATTTACTGAGAATTTTTCGGGAATTTACTGAGTAATTTAATGAGAATTTACTGAGTAACTTATCACGTAATTTACTAAGAATTTATTGAGTGATTTACTCGGAATTTATAGAGTAATTTACTTAGCAATTCACTGGGTAATGTTCTGAGTAATTTACTGAGAATTCAATGACTAATTTACTGAGATTTTATTGAGTAATTTACCGTGAAATTATGAAAATTTTACTTCGAATTTTCTAAATAATTTTCTGAGGATTTTCTGGGAATTTACTGAGTAATTAATTGAGAATTTACTGAATAATTTACCGAGAATTTATTGGGAATTTAATTAGTAATTTACTGAGAATTTACGTGGAATTTATGGAGAATTTTCTAAGTAATTTACTTTATAATTTACTGAGAATTTTCAGGGAATTTACTAAGTAATTTAATGAGAATTTACTGAGTAATTTGCCGAGTAATTTACTGGCAATTTACTGAGTGATTTACTTGAAATTTACTGAATAATTTACTTACCAATTTACTGGATAATGTTCGGAGTAATTTACTGAGAATTCAATGAGTAATTTACTGAGAGTTTATTGAGTAATTTACCGTGAAATTATGAAAAATTTACTTCTAATTTTCTAAATAATTTACTGAGGATTTACTAGGAATTTAGTGAGTAATTAATGTAGAATTTACTGAGAATTTTCTATGTAATTTACTTTTAAATTTACTAAGAATTTTCTAGGAATTTACTAAATAATTTAATGAGAATTTACCAAGTAATTTGCTGGGATTTTACTGAGTGATTTACTCGGAATTTACTGAGTACTTTACTTAGAAATTTACTGGGTAATGTTCTGAGTAATTTACTGAGAATTCAATGAATAATTTACTGAGATTTTATTGAGTAATTTACCGTGAAATTATGAAAAATTTACTTCGAATTTTCTAAATAATTTACTGAGGATTTATTTGGAATTTACTGAGTAATTAATTGAGAATTTACTGAGAATTTACTATGAATTTATTGTGAATTTTCTAGGCAATTTACTTTAAAATTTATTGAAAATTTTCTGGCAATTTACTGAGTAATTTAATGAGAATTTACAGAGTAATTTACAGAGTAATTTAGTAGGAATTTACTGAGTGATTTACTCAGAATTTACTGCGTAATTTACTGGGTAATGTTCTGAGTAATTTACTGAGAATTCAACAAATAATTTACTGAGATTTTATTGAGTAATTTACCGTGAAATTATGAAAAATTTACTTCGAATTTTCTAAATAATTTACTGAGGATTTACTTGGAATTTATTGAGTAATTAATTGAGAATTTACTGAATAATTTACTGAGAATTTCTTGGGAATTTAATTAGTAATTTATTGAGAATTTACTAAGTAATTTACTGAAAATTTATTGGGAACTTATTGAGAATTTTCTAAGCAATTTACTTTATAATTTACTGAAAATTTTCTGGGAATTTACTAAGTAATTTAATGAGAATTTACCAAGTAATATACCGAGTAATTTACTGGAAATTTACTGAGTGATTTACTCGGAATTTACTGAGTAATTTACATGGAATATACTGGGTAATGTTCTGAGTAATTTACTGAGAATTCAGTGAGTAATTTACTGAGATTTTATCGAGTAATTTACAGTGAAATTATGAAAAATTTACTTCAGATTTTCTAAATAATTTACTGAGGATTTACTTGGAATTTACTGAGTAATTAATTGAGAATTTACTGAATAATTTACTGAGAATTTACTAAGTAATTTACTAAGAATTTACTGTGAATTTATTGAGAATTTTCTAGGCGATTTACTTTATAATTTATTGAAAATTTTCTGGCAATTTACTGAGTAATTTAATGAGAATTTACAGAGTAATTTACCGAGTAATTTACTAGGAATTTACTGAGTGATTTACTCAGAATTTACTGAGTAATTTACTTAGCAATTTACTGGGTAATGTTCTGAGTAATTTACTGAGAATTCAACAAATAATTTACTGAGATTTTATTGACTAATTTACCGTGAAATTATGAAAAATTTACTTCGAATTTTCTAAATAATTTACTGAGGATTTACTAGGAATTTATTGAGTAATTTACTGGGAATTTCTTGGGAATTTAATTAGAAATTTACTGAGAATTTACTAAGTAATTTACTGCGAATTTATTGGGAACTTATTGAGAATTTTCTAAGCAATTTACTTTAGAATTTACTGAAAATTTTCTGGGAATTTACTGAGTAATTTAATGAGAATTTAACGAGTAATTTACCGAGTAATTTACTGGGAATTTACTGAGTGATTTACTCGGAATTTATTGAGTAATTTACTTAGCAATATACTGGGTAATGTTCTGAGCAATTATAACAACCCACATATCATGTCCTAGTCATGCTTGCATGCATTTACATGTTTTGCCATGTTAAGTTGCTGTAACAATCCATATTCATGTTGTAGTCATGTTCATGTTCATTTACATAGCTTTGTCTTGTTAAGTTTGCATTCATGAATCTTGTCTTGCCTTGTGGTTATGTGTTATGTCTAAGTGTTGCTTGCAAGCT
Source organism: Camellia sinensis (assembly GCF_004153795.1). Taxonomy (NCBI): domain Eukaryota; kingdom Viridiplantae; phylum Streptophyta; class Magnoliopsida; order Ericales; family Theaceae; genus Camellia; species Camellia sinensis. The sequence continues at coordinate 108,400 of NW_021029515.1, forward strand.
TTGTCCCTTTCCTGCTATGTTAAGCCTAGGTCATGCCAAGCCTAGATCATTCCAAGTCGAGGTCATCTTCAGTCTGAAAGTATCTTGGAACCCCTTTGTTTGACCTCCACCTTCACCCTGACATGTTGGCCGAGATGTCATTATCTAGGCCGAGGTGTGAATCACCAAGGCCGAGATGTGTATTATCTAGGCCGAGATGTTACCTTTGCACCTGAGTGACCTTGTCCTGGAGTGGTATGACCTAGACCGAGGTGTGGCACATCTAAGCTAAGGTGTGGCACAGCTTAGTCAAGAGTTGTCCTTCCTAGCCGAGGTCATTGTCACCTTAGTTGCCGAAGCCTTGTCCTTAGCCGATGTCACCATTTGCTGGAGTGCCATTCCGAGTAGCTTGTTAGATACACTTTGTCATAGTGTTGTCTTGTCAACCTATCACCTTTTTGAAGAGAACCAACCAGCCATTGCCACGTGTCCGAGCTGAGCGTTAAGTCAGCCGATAGAGAGAGGAAACCTACCATTTGTTGTATCTTTGTTTTGAAGAAGAGAGAGAAGCTCTAGGAGAGGAAGAAGAGTTCTTGAGAGAGAGAGTGGATTTCTAAGCTTGATTCCTTGAGATTGAACCATTAGATTCGTGTTCTAAGGTTAGATTCTTAATCTGCTCTTGTCGTTCTTTATGTTTATGTTGTTGCATTGCATGATTGAATATGATTTGTAAGCTATGCATTACTTTGAAGTTCAGTTTTAGAAAGAGAAAATGGCATTCATGTGTACTTCAAGAAAAGTCATGTTTTGATCCGAAAGCTCTTGCCTAGATTCATGTTTTTGTGTTTGTTTTCATATGATTTTCAAGTATGGGTACCCAGGTCCATGTTTTCGAACTCATAGCATGAAATCCCAGATTTTGTAAGTAAAGGAGTTATGATTTTAGCATTCATGTTCTTTATAATCTTCATGTTCTTCATGGGTGGAAACCCAGATCTCCAGACCTCACTTTCCGAAGTGTAGTCGCCGAGATCACTCTCACCTAGACCTTACACTTAGGCCAAGCATCGTATCTCACCTTTGCCAACCTTGCATGATCACTTACGCCTTTGGTTTGTTTTGTGTGCACCTCGGCATGCAGCCGCACGCCGAAGCTTAGGTAGCCACACCTCGGCCAGGAGGTGTGGGACCTCGGGAAAGACTGGGTTGGTACCCAGCATGTCTTCTTGACATGTAAAATAGTGTTTTGACTTCCAGCATGTTTTCCCGAGATTATTTGCATGCATGTGAGACTTGTTTTGAGAAGTATGTTCAGTATGCTTTGCCATGTGTTGTAGGACTTGGACCTTTGCCTTGACCCCGACGTCCCAAGAGCTAGGTGAGTGGTATTTCTAATAAAGCTATGTTATAAGGTTTTGATAAAGCTCTGCCTAGTTTTGATAAAAGTATTTGTTAAGCATGAATGATATCCCTATTTTATGTATCAAGTATAAGCTTTGTTTTGGATGACATTCTTGGAACCATCCTTTCGTGTTAGGGGACGTTAAGCCTAAGTAACGCCATCCTTTCGTGTTAGGGGACGTTAAGCCTAAGTAATGCCGTCCTTTCGTGTTAGGGGACGTTAAGCCTAAGTAACACCGTCCTTTCGTGTTAGGGGACGTTAAGCCTAGGTAACATAGTTTGTACGTGCCAGGGGACTTTAAGCATTTGTGGCACTAGTCCGTACGTGCCAGGAGACTTTAAGCATTTGTGGCATAAGTCCTTCCGTGCTAGGGGACTTTAAGCCTATGTAGCATAGTCCTTCCGTGCTAGGGGACTTTAAGCCTATGTAGCATAGTCCTTCCGTGCTAGGGGACTTTAAGCCTATGTAGCATAGTCCTTCCGTGCTAGGGGACTTTAAGCCTATGTAGCATAGTCCTTCCGTGCTAGGGGACTTTAAGCCTATGTAGCATAGTCCTTCCGTGCTAGGGGACTTTAAGCCTAGGTAGCACCGTCCTTTCGTGCTAGGGGACGTTAAGCCTAAGTAGCACCCTTGTTAAGATATCGGCCACCGACGGCTATGAACGGGTGTGCTCGATGTCGAGGTTATGCTTTTGTTTTGCCCGAAATGTCGATTCACATAATTAAATAACAAAAATATATATATATAACACTTTAATTTCATAAAAATATAAACATAGCGCTATATTAGTTCCACAATAGCAACATCTATTTCTATAATAGCGATATATTGTTCTAGAATTTAAACAACCATAAGAAAACTGGTTTCACCATAAGTATTTAAATCATTACAAATTAAAACTAAAAACTAACAAACAAAAGTAATAAAAGAAAATATTATACAGTTTTAGGTTTGAGTTTAGATTTTATATAAAATAAGAGAAGATACTATGGGGAGGATGTATAATAAAAATATATACTATTTGTATAAGGTCCGGATCGGTTCCAATCCAGAACCGTGGGGTTCAATCCAGAACCAATCCGTGTACTACGGATTTTTAATTCTTCAATCCGGAACCGAACCGCGGATTTAAAAAACCAATCCAAACCTATCGGATTGGACTGGACTGGACTGGATCGGATTACGGATTTTACGGATTCCTTGCTCAGCCCTACTTCCGTGCTAGGGGACTTTAAGCCTAGGTAGCACCGTCCTTTCGTGCTAGGGGACGTTAAGCCTAAGTAGCACCCTTGTTAAGATATCGGCCACCGACGGCTATGAACGGGTGTGCTCGATGTCGAGGTTATGCTTTTGTTTTGCCCGGAATGTCATCCCCCATGTTTTAAGATTTGACGTATGTTAAGTAAGTAAGTAAGTTTTGAAAGACCAAGATTCGAATGATGTTTTATTTCAAGCCAACTAAGCTATGTTATGTATGGTTTTGACAAGATATACCATGTACTGTTTTGAAAAGATCTCGGGTATCATTCATTTAACCCCTTTATTACTTGTACCATTCACTGAGTATCCAAGCTCACCCTCCCTATGTATATATGTAGGTAACAAGCAAGAAGTCGGCTACGCTGAGATGTGTGTTTTATATGCATGTTATGTCGGTAGTGAGGATGTCGGCAATTTTGAAGCTTATGTATTTTGAACATGTCAGCTTGAGAAGTCTTTTACCAAGATGTAATATGTATTTTTGTACTTCATTTTATTTGTATTCAAGATGAAAAACCATGTTAAAGATGTATGTCATTTCATTTGATCTATGCGCTGCTCTTATGGACTAATTAGATTTGTATATTTTGCTTTCGCACTTGTGAGCCCCATATATTTATACTCTGACTATGTGTGAATTTTGAAAGTTGGCCTTTGGTAATCCCGGATTACTGGCCATCACGGCACCATCCTACTAGGGGCGGTTTGGGGTCATGACAAATAAATCTTCTTCTCTCATATGTTCGGATTTGACTTTCTTTCTGGTCTCCATTAGCTCAAGAAACAATCTTGTTGGAATCTCCAATTACATCTAACCTCATTGCCCCTAGTTCTAGGGCAATTTCCAATTTGGCTTGCAAGCCTTATACTCTAGTTGATTATTTGAACACTCTAAATCAAGGTTTGAAAACTAAGGGGGTCAGGTCTCATGGTCGAAATGGATCCTATATCGTACAATCTCAAGACTAATTCTAGGCATGTCTTCGTAGAACCATGCAAAAACACCTTTTGAAATCTTTTAATACAGCAACTAATCGCTCATGCTCTTCTGAAGATAACATAATTTGGACCAAGCGAGGATCCTTCTTTATACCCACATTCACTGCAATGATCGTATCCATCGAGGGCTTAACATGCATCTCTTCCTCTCAATTGGTCAAATTTTACAAATCCCGAGGAATTCCTTCCTCTTCATTTTTATCAAAGTTTTAGAAAAAAAAAGTTTTGAAAATTTTGGTCAATGCAATTATTTAAAAGCACAGAGAAGTAGGTGAAAATTATTGCATCTTTCATTCAAAACTTCTAGCTCAATGGTTAAAACATAATCAAAAGAAAGAATGAAAAGACAGACACAAATATGACAATGATGCCTGGGTTATCACCCCCAAAATCATTGGATTCTAACTCACAAGACTGACTCTATCCTAATTCCAGCCCCACAGACTTGACAGAATCAGGTTTAAACTCAACACCCAATTCAGAAAGTAAAATGAAAGCATTCCTAAATTGCTAATATCAGTGTGCGTCATCCACCACTTCTAGAATGAAATATGTGCAATCAGTAGGTGGTTCATCCTCGATCATAGAAATGGTCACAATATCTCCCGAATTTATTGGTCCCGCATTGGTTTCAAGATCTATCATAGAGTTAGCCAGTGTCAGACCTAGAACTTCCCTAGTGCTTCTTTGCTGTATGATCAATCCATGGCTCAAGAAAACCATAAAGAGGGAAGTGCATGCCCGTGAGAATATCGACCAATATCTAGCTTTAGCTCTAGATCATCTTCCACTACAGGATTTGGGGATTTTGGTTGGCATCGAGGTGTATATGTCATGAATAAATCAATGTCCTCTGGAATAAGCACCTTAGATTTGGATAGATGGGAAGATGTGGTGTATATGTTGGGATTAAAAGTGGGTGGTTTTGTATGGATGAGGTTAAGGTGAAAAGACGGTGGAAATTGGTCATGGGATGATAATGGGTTGGAGGTAATCTTAGCTCTTTGGGGCAAAGCTATGATCTTATTATCAATAAGATCTTGAATTCCATGATGAAGTTGGAAGCAATGGTCAGTATCATGACCTTGTTGTTAGTGGAAAGCACAATACTTGGTGGGATTATGGCTACGTGGAAGTGGATTAGGAAGGGATTGGGGATCAAGGAGCTTGAGGTGCCCATTTTTTTACTAGAATTTCCATAGCACGGGTTAGAGACATATGGAGAGGGTGAAACCTTCAGTTTCAAGGTTGAGTTGAAGTGATTGGTTGCGGGTCGATATTAGTAAAAGGGTTGGCCATTTTGGTAAAAGTGGTGACAGTGTTGATCTCTAAGGGTATGGAATTGCCAGCTGTGCTACAGCTAACAATAGCATTGGAACTGCGAGTCAATGTCTTTCTCACGGGCTTATCCCCTTCTACAATGATTCCCTATGTGATAGCATCCTTAATTTGAACTCCAATCTCATGGAGGTCCTTGAAGTTGAAGAGTGGGAGAACTATCATTTTCTGTAGTAATCCTCCATGCGGATTTTTGACAACCATCTGGACTTGATCTTTTTCCAAGGGTCGGTTTGTCATCATGGCTGCTTTTGCCCTCCATTTGGTGATGAAGGCCACAAAACTCTCGTTGGGCTCTTGTCGAGTCACCTTTAGTTCCCAAGTGGTTACTTCGATCTATGTATTATAAGAGTAATGTGTGACAAATGTTTTAGCTAACTCCTCCTGGTTTTGTTTGACCAGAATCATCCAACCTGGCATACCAAGTAGCAGCCACTCCTAACATGGTTCTTTCAAACAAGGAAAGCTTTTGAGCCCAAAATAGGCCCATGGGCTTTCGAGAGATTTTATTGAGTAATTTACCGTGTAATTATGAAAAATTTACTTCGAATTTTCTAAATAATTTACTGGGGATTTACTAGGAATTTACTGAGTAATTAATTGAGAATTTACTGAATAATTTACTAAGAATTTACTAACTAATTTACAGAGAATTTATTGGGAACTTATTGAGAATTTTCTAAGCAATCTACTTTATAATTTACTAAATTTTTTTTGAGAATTTACTGAGTAATTTACCAAGTAATTTACTGGGAATTTACTGAGTGATTTACTCAGAATTTACTGAGTAATTTACTTAGCAATATACTGGGTAATGTTCTGAGTAATTTATTGCGAATTAAATGAGTAATTTACTGAGATTTTGTCGAGTAATTTACCGTGAAATTATGAAAAATTTAGTTCGAATTTTCTAAATAATTTACTGAGGATTTACTAGGAATTTACTGAGTAATTAATTGAGAATTTACTGAATAATTTACTGAGAATTTACTAAGTAATTTACTGAGAATTTACTGTGAATTTATTGAGAATTTTCTAGGCGATTTACATTATAATTTATTGAAAATTTTCTGGCAATTTTGCTGAGTAATGTAATGAGAATTTACTGATTAATTTAACGAGTAATTTGCTAGGAATTTATAGAGTGATTTACTCGGAATTTTCTGAGTGATTTACTTAGCAATTTGCTGGGTAATGTTCTGTGTAATTTACTGGGAATTCAACAAATAATTTTTTGAGATTTTATTGAGTAATTTACTGTGAAATTATGAAAAATTTACTTCAAATTTTCTAAATAATTTACTGAGGATTTACTAGGAATTTACTGAGTAATTAATTGAGAATTTACTGAATAATTTACTGAGAATTTCTTGGGAATTTAATTAGTAATTTACTGAGAATTTACTAACTAATTTACTGACAATTTATTGGGAACTTATTGAGAATTTTCTAAGCAATTCACTTTATAATTTACTGAAAATTTTCTGGGAATTTACTGAGTAATTTATCCAATAATTTACTGGGAATTTACTGAGTGATTTACTCGGAATTTACTGAGTAATTTACTTAGCAATATACTGGGTAATGTTCCGAATAATTTACTGAGAATTCAATGAGTAATTTACTGAGATTTTATCGAGTAATTTACCATGAAATTTTTAAAAATTCACTTCAAATTTTCTAAATAATTTACTACGGATTTACTAGGAATTTACTGAGTAATTAATTGAGAATTTGCTGAACAATTTACTGAGAATTTACTAAATAATTTACTGAGAATTTACTGTGAATTTATTGAGAATTTTCTAGGCGATTTACATTATAATTTATTGAAAATTTTCTGGCAATTTACTAGTAATTTAATGAGAATTTACTGAGTAATTTACTGAGTAATTTACCGAGTAATTTACTGGGAATTTACTGAGTGATTTACTCGGAATTTACTGAGTAATTTACTTAGCAATATATTGGGTAATTTTTCGAGTAATTTACGGAGAATTCAATGAGTAATTTACTGAGATTTTATCAAGTAATTTACCGTGAAATTTTGAAAAATTTACTTCGAATTTTCTAAATAATTTACTGAGGATTTACTAGGAATTTACTGAGTAATTAATTTAGAATTTACTGAATAATTTACTGAGAATTTACTAAGTAATTTAATGAGAATTTACTGTGAATTTATTGAGAATTTTCTAGGCAATTAACTTTAAAATTTATTAAAAATTTTCTGGCAATTTACTGAGTAATTTAATGAGAATTTACTGAGTAATTTACTGAGTGATTTACTCAGAATTTACTGAGTAATTAATTGAGAATTTACTGAATAATTTACTGAGAATTTACTAAGTAATTTACTGAGAATTTATTGTGAATTTATTGAGAATTTTCTAGGCAATTTATTTTAAAATTTATTGAAAATTTTCTGGCAATTTACTGAGTAATTTAATGAGAATTTGCTGAGTAATTTACAGAGTGATTTACTCAGAATTTACTGAGTAATTTACTTAGCAATTTACTGGGTAATGTTCTAAATAATTTACTGGGAATTCAATAAATAATTTACTGCGATTTTATTGAGTAATTTACCGTGAAATTATGAAAAATTTATTTCGAATTTTCTAAATAATTTACTGAGAATTTACTAAGAATTTACTGAGTAATTAATTGAGAATTTACTGAATAATTTTCTGAGAATTTAGTAAGTAATTTACTGAGAATTTACTGTGAATTTATGAAAAATTTACTTCTATTTTTCTAAATAATTTACTGAGGATTTACTAGGAATTTACTGAGTAATTAATATAAAATTTACTGAGAATTTACTAAGTAATTTATTACGAATTTACTGGGAATTTATTGAGAATTTTCTATGTAATTTACTTTATAATTTACTGGGAATTTTCTGGGAATTTACTAAATAATTTAATGAGAATTTACTGAGTAACTTGCTGGGATTTTACTGAGTGATTTACTCGAAATTTACTGAGTAATTTACTTAGCAATTTATTGGGTAATGTTCTGAGTAATTTACTGAGAATTCAATGAATAATTTACTGAGATTTTATTGAGTAATTTACGTGAAATTATGAAAAATTTATTTCGAATTTTCTAAATAATTTACTGAGGATTTATTTGGAATTTACTGAGTAATTAATTGAGAATTTACTGAATAATTTACTATGAATTTATTGAGAATTTTCTAGGCAATTTATTTTAAAATTTATGGAAAATTTTCTGGCAATTTACTGAGTAATTTAATGAGAATTTACTGAGTAATTTACCAAGTAATTTAGTAGGAATTTACTGAGTGCTTTACTCGGAATTTACTACGTAATTTACTGGGTAACGTTCTGAGTAATTTACTGAGAATTCAACAAATAATTTACTGAGATTTTATTGAGTAATTTACCGTGAAATTATGGAAAATTTACTTCGAATTTTGTAAATAATTTACTGAGGATTTACTTGGAATTTACTGAATAATTTACTGAGAATTTCTAAGAATTTACTAAGTAATTTACTGAGAATTTATTGGGAACTTATTGAGAATTTTCTAAGCAATTTACTTTGTAATTTACTGAAAATTTTCTGGGAATTTACTGAGTAATTTAATGAGAATTTACCAAGTAATATACCGAGTAATTTACTGGAAATTTATTGAGTGATTTACTGAGTGATTTACTCAGAATTTACTGAGTAATTTACATGGCAATATACTGGGTAATGTTCTGAGTAATTTACTGAGAATTCAATGAATAATTTACTGAGATTTTATTCAGTAATTTACGTGAAATTATGAAAAATTTACTTCGAATTTTCTAAATAATTTACTAAGGATTTATTTGGAATTTACTGTGTAATTAATTGAGAATTTACAGAATTATTTACGGAGAATTTCTTGGGAATTTAATTAGTAATTTACTAAAAATTTACTACGTAATTTACTTAGAATTTATTGGGATTTTATTGAGAATTTTCTAAGCAATTTACTTTGTAATTTACTGAAAATTTTCTGGGAATTTACTGAGTAATTTAATGAGAATTTGCTGAGTAATTTACAGAGTGATTTACTCAGAATTTACTGAGTAATTTACTTAGCAATTTACTGGGTAATGTTCTAAATAATTTACTGGGAATTCAATAAATAATTTACTGCGATTTTATTGAGTAATTTACCGTGAAATTATGAAAAATTTATTTCGAATTTTCTAAATAATTTACTGAGGATTTA
>NW_021029515.1:118893-242210 GCF_004153795.1 Camellia sinensis
TTACTTTGATTTTTCTAAATAATTTACTGAGGATTTACTAGTAATTTACTGACAAACTAATTGAGAATTTAGTGAATAATTTACTGAGAATTTCTTTGGAATTTAATTAGTAATTTACTGAGAATTTACTGTGAATTTATGAAAAATTTACTTCTATTTTTCTAAATAATTTACTGAGGATTTACTAGGAATTTACTGAGTAATTAATATAAAATTTACTGAGAATTTACTAAGTAATTTATTACGAATTTACTAGGAATTTATTGAGAATTTTCTATGTAATTTACTTTATAATTTACTGGGAATTTTCTGGGAATTTACTAAATAATTTAATGAGAATTTACTGAGTAACTTGCTGGGATTTTACTGAGTGATTTACTCGAAATTTACTGAGTAATTACTTAGCAATTTATTTGGTAATGTTCTGAGTAATTTACTGAGAATTCAATGAATAATTTACTGAGATTTTATTCAGTAATTTACGTGAAATTATGAAAAATTTACTTCGAATTTTCTAAATAATTTACTAAGGATTTATTTGGAATTTACTGAGTAATTAATTGAGAATTTACTGAATAATTTACTGTGAATTTATTGAGAGTTTTCTAGGCAATTTACTTTAAAATTTATGGAAAATTTTCTGGCAATTTACTGGGTAATTTAATGTGAATTTACTGAATAATTTACCGAGTAATTTAGTAGGAATTTACTGAGTGATTTACTCGGAATTTACTACGCAATTTACTTAGCAATTTGCTGGGTAATGTCCTGAGTAATTTACTGAGAATTCAACAAATAATTTACTGAGATTTTATTGAGTAATTTACCGTGAAATTATGAAAAATTTACTTTGAATTTTGTTAATAATTTACTGAGGATTTACTTGGAATTTACTGAGTAATTAATTGAGAATTTACTGAATAATTTACTGAGAATTTCTAAGAATTTACTAAGTAATTTACTGAGAATTTATTGGGAACTTATTGAGAATTTTCTAAGCAATTTACTTTGTAATTTACTGAAAATTTTCTGGGAATTTACTGAGTAATTTAATGAGAATTTACCGAGTAATATACCGAGTAATTTACTGGAAATTTACTGAGTGATTTACTGAGTGATTTACTCGGAATTTATTGAGTAATTTACATGGCAATATACTGGGTAATGTTTTGAGTAATTTACTGAAAATTCAATGAGTAATATACTGAGATTTATCGAGTAATTTACCGTGAAATTATGAAAAATTTACTTCAAATTTTCTAAATAATGTACTGAGGATTTACTTGGAATTTACAGAGTGATTTACTCGGAATTTACGGAGTAATTTGCTTATCAATTTACTGGGTAATGTTCTGCGTATTTTATTGAGAATTCAATGAGTAATTTACTTAGATTTTGTTGAGTAATTTACCGCGAAATTATGAAAAATTTACTTTGAATTTTCTAAATAATTTACTGAGGATTTACTTGGAATTTACTGAGTAATTAATTGAGAATTTATTTAATAATTTACTGCGAATTTCTTGGGAATTTATTGAGAATTTCCTAAGTAATTTACTTTATAATTTACTTAGAATTTTCTAGGAATTTACTGGGTAATGTTCTGAGTAATTTACTGAGAATTCAATGATTAATTTACTGAGATTTTATTTAGTAATTTACCGTGAAATTTTGAAAACTTTACTTTGATTTTTCTAAATAATTTACTGAGGATTTACTAGTAATTTACTGGGAAATTAATTGAGAATTTACTGAATAATTTTCTGAGAATTTTTTGGGAATTTAATTAGTAATTTACTGAGAATTTACTGAGAATTTATTGAGACTTTTTGTCACGACCCCAAACCGCCCCTAGTAGTTTGGTGCCGTGATGGCCAGTAATCCGTAATTACCGAAGGCCAACTTACAAAACTAAACACAGTCAGAGTAATAATAAACGGGGCTCACAAATGCGGAAGCAATGAATCAAGATACAAGAGGTCCGTAAGAGCTGTGCATAGATTAATTGTAATGTCATTCATTTTTACAACTTGAATACAGCTAAGCAAATTACATATTACATCTTGATCAGAAGGCTTCTTGAGCCGACATATACAAAATACAGCTAATACAAGTCAAGAAGCATGATTTTCAAGATTTGCCGACATGAATACAAAATAAAGCCGACATAGCACGAATCCAAAACAAGCATCCAAAATGGTCTAGGCGTCGCCGCCATCCTGCTCATCACCTACATATATATAGAGGGGTGAGTACAAATACTCAGTGAATGGTACTAAAAATAAAGGTTTTGCATGAACATAGCCGGAGACTATCAAAACAGAACATATCAAAACTTTATCAAGACAAGGGATGAACCGTATTCACCAATCAAATATCATAACATCGGCGAAGCAAGGGATGAACCGTATTCATCAATCAAGTATCATAACATCGGCGAAGCAAGGGATGAACCGTATTCATCAATCAAATATAATAACATCGGCGAAGCAAGGGATGAACCGTATTCATCAATCAAATATTACAAGTATCCAAAGATGTTTACTGACATAGGCAAAACAAGGGATGAACCGTATTCATCAATCAAATATTACAAGTATCCAAAGATGTTTACTGACATAGGCAAAACAAGGGATGAACCGTATTCATCAATCAAGTATCATAACATCGGCGAAGCAAGGGATGAACCGTATTCATCAATCAAATATCATAACATCGGCGAAGCAAGGGATGAACCGTATTCATCAATCAAATATTACAAGTATCCAAAGATGTTTACTGACATAGGCAAAACAAGGGATGAACCGTATTCATCAATCAAATATTACAAGTATCCAAAGATGTTTACTGACATAGGCAAAACAAGGGATGAACCGTATTCATCAATCAAATATTACAAGTATCCAAAGATGTTTACTGACATAGGCAAAACAAGGGATGAACCGTATTCATCATTCAAGTATCATAACATCGGCGAAGCAAGGGATGAACCGTATTCATCATTCAAATATCATAACAGCAAATATCAAGGACCTACAATCACATGGCAAGTCACATTTTCAAAATAAGCCTTACATGCATGCAAACGATCTCGGCATCCCCGAGATCTAAGTCAATATCAAAACAAAACACGCTGGGGGCTTAACACTGCTCTAGGCTCATGAAAATACACTGGGCACCGTCTAGGACTAAGCCGAGGTCCCGCTAAACAAGGTCAGGAAAATCTGGGTTTTCCTTTGAAGAATATGAAGAACATGATCATTTGAAAGATGGTTGCAAGCTCACAACTTGTTACAAAAATCTGAGTTTTCATGTCAAGAGTTCAAAATACAGATCTGGGTACCCACGCGAGAAGGTTATGCAAGAACAAACACAAAAACACGGTTTTCGTTCCACTCTCTCGGATCAAAACGAGGCTTTCTTTAAGAACACATGAAAACCATTTTCTCTCTCCAAAACCAACTTCAAAACGATGCAAGACATGCAAAACAGATCCGATCATGCAATGCAGCTAGATAGTCAATCACAACAATCAAAGTAGATCAGGACTCTTACCTCAAAGCTCAAATCTAACGGTTCAAACCTCGAAGATCAAGCTTGGAAGGCTTACTCACGCTCAAGAACTCCTCTTCTTCCTCTCAAGAGCTTCTCTCTCTAAAGACAAAGATTTGTGACAAAATGATTGTTTCTAAGTCTGCCGGCTGTCTTAACGACTAGCTCGGACACGTGGCGTTATCGGGTTGGCTCAACTCAAAAGGTGATTGATAGACAAGACAAGTCTCTGACAAAACGTAGGCAGCAAGCTCGGGGTAAGACACATCGGCAAGAATGACATCGGCTCAAAACAAGGATCCGGCAATAGGATAACAAAACGTCGGCTAGGGAGGACGACGCTTGACTAAGCTGTGCCACACCTTGGCCGGGGTGTACCACATCTCGGCCTAGGCCATACCTGCCTGCAGACAAGGTTCAAGTGCAAAACATCTCGGCGAATAATGCCCGAGGTGAAGATGGGGTTGAATAAGATCTCAGGATAGTTCTAAGTACAAGAGTCAAAAGCGGACTCAGCTCAAGATGACCTCGGCCACACACACACTAAGCAAGGAATAAAATTATGCAAACAACTCAAGCAGAACAAGACAAGGCAAAACCTTCAAATCAGCATACAAAGCAAGATCATGCGAGGGTGTATGCAAGTATGACGAGACTAAGGTGAGGGTCATTACACTTTTCTAAGTAATTTACTTTATAATTTACTGAGAATTTTCTGGGAATTTTCGGAGTAATTTACCGAGTAATTTACTGGCGATTTACTGAGTCATTTACTCGGAATTTACTGAGTAATTTACCTACCAATTTACTGGGTAATGTTCTGAGTAATTTACTGAGATTTTATTGAGGAAATTACCGTAAAATTATGAAAATTTACTTCGAATTTTCTAAATAATTTACTGAGGATTTACCAGGCATTTACAAAGTAATTAATTTAGAATTTACTGAAAAATTTACTGAGAATTTCTTGGGAATTTAATTAGATATTTACTGAGAATTTACTAAGTACATTACTGGGAATTTACTGGCAATTTATTCAGAAATTTCTATGTAATTTACTTTATAATTTACTGAGAATTTTCTGGGAATTTACTGACTAATTTACCGAGTAATTTACTGGCAATTTACTAAGTGATTTACTCAGAATTTACTGAGTAATTTATTTGCCAATTTACTGGGTAATGTTCTAAGTAATTTATTGAGAATTCAATGAGTAATTTACTGAGATTTTATTGAGTAATTTACCTTGAAATTATGCAAAATTTACTTCAAATTTTCAAAATAATTTACTGAGGATTTACTAGGAATTTACTGAGTAATTAATTGAGAATTTACTGAACAATTTACTGAGAATTTCTTGGGAATTTGATTAGTAATTTACTGAGAATTTACTAAGTAATTTATTTTATAATTTACTGAGAATTTTCTGGGAATTTACTGAGTAATTTAATGAGAATTTACTAAGTAATTTTCCGAGTAATTTACTGGCAATTTACTTAGTGATTTACTCGAAATTTACTGAGTAATTTACTTACCAATTTACTGGGTAATGTTCTGAGTAATTTACTGAGAATTCAATGCGTAATTTACTGAGATTTTATTGAGTAATTTATCGTGAAATTATGAAAACTTTACTTTGACTTTTCTAAATAATTTACTGAGGATTTACTAGTAATTTACTGAGAAACTAATTGAGAATTTACTGAATAATTTGCTGAGAATTTCTTGGGAATTTAATTAGTAATTTACTGAGAATTTACTAAGTAATTTATTGAAAATTTACTAAGAATCTTCTAAGTAATTTACCGTGAAATTATAAAAAAAAATTTCGATTTTTAAAAATAATTTACTGAGGATTTACTTGGAATTTACTGAGTAATTAATTGAGAATTCACTAAATAATTTACTGAGAATTTCTTGGAAATTTAATTAGTAATGTACTGAGAATTTACTGGGAATTTATTGAGAATTTTCTAAGTGATTTACTTTATAATTTACTGATGATTTTCTGGGAATTTTCTGAGTAATTTAATGAGAATTTACCACGTAATTCACTGGGAATTTACTGAGTGATGTACACAGAATTTACTGAGTAATTTACTTAGCAATTTACTGGGTAATGTTTTGAGTAATTTACTGAGAATTCAATGACTAATTTACTGAGATTTTATTCTGTAATTAACCGTGAAATTATGCAAAATTTACTGGGTAATGTTCTAAATGATTTACTGAGGATTTACTAGGAATTTACGGAGTAATTAATTGAGAATTAACTAAATAATTTACTGAGGATTTTATTGGGAATTTAATTAGTAATTTGTTGAGAATTTACTAGGAATTGATTGGGAATTTTCTAAGTAATTTACTTTATAATTTACTGAGAATTTTCTGGGAATATACGGAGTAATTTAATGAGAATTTACTGAGTAACTTATCGCGTAATTTACTGAGAATTTACTGAGTGATTTACTCGGAATTTACAGAGTAATTTACTTAGCAATTTACTGGGTAATGTTCTGAGTAATTTACTGAGAATTCAATGACGAATTTACTGAGATTTCATTGAGTAATTTACCGTGAAATTATGAAAAATTTACTTTGAATTTTCTAAATAATTTGCTGAGAATTTTCTAGGAATTTACTGAGTAATTAATTCAGAATTTACAGAATAATTTACGGAGAATTTCTTGGGAATTTAATTAGTAATTTACTGAGAATTTACGAGGAATTTATTGAGAATTTTCTAAGTAATTTACTTTATAATTTACTGAGAATTTTTAGGGAATTTACTGAGTAATTTAATGAGAATTTACTGAGTAATTTATCGAGTAATTTACTAGCAATTTACTGAGTGATTTACTCAAAATTTATTGAATAATTTACTTACCAATTTACTGGGTAATGTTCGGAGTAATTTATTGAGAATTCAATGAGTAATTTACTGAGATTTTATTGATTAATTTGCCATGAAATTATGAAAAATTTACTTCTATTTTTCTAAATAATTTACTGAGGATTTACTAAGAATTTACTGAGTAATTAATTTAGAATTTACTGAGAATTTACTAAGTAATTTACTGAGAATTTACTGGGAATTTATTGAGAATTTTCTATGCAATTTACTTTCTAATTTACTGAGAATTTTCTGGGAATTTACTAAATAATTTAATGAGAATTTACCGAGTAATTTGCTGGGATTTTACTAAGTGATTTACTCGAAATTTACTGAGTAATTTACTTAGCAATTTACTGGGTATTATTCTGAGTAATTTACGGAGAATTTAATGAATAATTTACTGAGATTTTATTGAGTAATTTACCGTGAAATTATGAAAAATTTATTTCAAATTTTCTAAATAATTTACTAAGGATTTACTAAGAATTTACTGAGTAATTAATTGAGAATTTACTGAATAATTTACTGAGAATTTACTGTGAATTTATTGAGAACTTTCTAGGCAATTTACTTTATAATTTATTGAAAATTTTCTGGCAAGTTTCTGAGTAATTTAATGAGATTTTACTGAGTAATTTACTTAGCAATTTACTAGGTAATGTTCTGAGTAATTTACTGAGAATTCAATAAATAATTTACTGAGATTGGGTAATTTACCGTGAAATTATGAAAAATTACTTCGAATTTTCTAAATAATTTACTGAGGATTTACTAGGAATTTAATGAGTAATTAATTGAGAATTTACTGAGAATTTCTTGGGAATTTAATTAGTAATCTACTGAGAATTTACTAAGTAATTTACAGAGAATTTATTGGAAACTTATTGAAAATTTTCTAAGCAATTTACTTTATAATTTATTGAAAATTTTTTGGGAATTTACTGAGTAATTTAATAAGAATTTACTGAGTAATTTACCGAGTAATTTACTGGGAATTTACTGAGTGATTTAATCAAAATTTACGGAGTAATTTACTTTGCAATATACTGGGAAATGTTCTGTGTAATTTACTAAGATTTTATCGAGTAATTTTCCGTGAAATTATGAAAAATTTACTTCGAATTTTCTAAATAATTTACTGAGGATTTACTACGAATTTACTGAGTAATTAATTGAGAATTTACTAAATAATTTACTGATAATTTACTAAGTAATTTATTGACAATTTACAGTGAATTTATTGAGAATCTTCTAAGCAATTTACTTTATAATTTATTGAAAATTTTCTGGTAATTTACTAAGTAATTTAATGAGAATTTACTGAGTAGTTTACCGAGTAATTTACTAGGAATTTACTGAGCGATTTACTCAGAATTTATTGAGTAATTTACTCAGCAATTTACTGGGTAATGTTCTGAGTAATTTACTGTGAATTTAAACAGTAATTTACTGAGATTTTATTGAGTAATTTACCATGAAATTATGAAAATTTTACTTCAAATTTTCTAAATAATTTACTGAGGTTTTACTAGGAATTTACTGAGTAATTAATTGAGAATTTACTGAATAATTTACTGAGAATTCCATGGAAATTTAATTACTAATTTACTGAGAATTTACTAAGTAATCAACTGAGAATTTACACGGAATTTATTGACAATTTTCTAAGTAATTTACTTGACAATTTACTTAGAATTTTCTAGGAATTTACTGAGTAATTTAATGAGAATTTACTAAGTAATTTACCGAGTATTTTACTGGGAATTTACTGAGTGATTTACTCGGAATTTACTAAGTAATTTACTGAGTAATATTATGAGTAATTTGCTGAGAATTTAACGAGTAATTTACTGAGATTTTATAGAGTAATTTATTGTCAAATTATGAAAAATTTACTTCGAATTTTCTAAATTATTTACTGAGGATTTACTAGGAATTCACTGAGTAGTTAATTGAGAATTTACTCAATAATTTACTGAGAATTTCTTAGGATTTTAATTAGTAATTTACTGACGATTTACTAAGTAATTTATTGGGAATTTATTGGGAATTTATTGCGAATTTTCTAAGCAATTTACTTTTTAATTTACTGAAAGTTTTCTAGGAATTTACTTAATAATTTAATAAGAATTTACTGAATAATTTACCGAGTAATTTACTGAGAATTTACTGAGTAATTTACTCGGAATTTACTGAGTAATTTAGTTAGCAATTTACTGGGTAATGTTCTAAGTAATTTACTGAGATTTTATTGCGTAATTTACCGTGAAATTATGAACAATTTACTTTGAATTTTCTAAATAATTTACTGAGGATTTACTAGGAATTTACTAAGTAATTAATTGAGAATTTATTGAATAATTTACTGAGAATTTCTTGGGAATTTAATTAGTAATTTATTGACAATTTACTGATAATTTATTGAGAATTTTCTAAGTAATTTATTTTATAATTTACTGAGACTTTTCTGGTAATTTATCGAGTAATTTAATGAGAATTTACAGAGTAATTTACTGGGAATTTACTGAGTGATTTACTCGGAATTTACTGAGTAATTTACTCAGCAATTTACTGGGTAATGTTCTGAGTAATTTGCTGAGAATTCAATGAGTAATTTATTGAGATTTTATTGCGTAATTTACTGTGAAATTATGAAAAATTTACTTCGAATTTTCTAAATAATTTACTGAGGATTTACTAGGAATTTACTGAGTAATTAATTGAGAATTTATTGAATAATTTACTGAGAATTTATTGGGAATTTAATTAGTAATTTACTAATAATTTATTGAGAATTTTCTAAATAATTTATTTTATAATTTACTAAGACTTTTCTGGTAATTTATCGAGTAATTTAATGAGAATTTACAGAGTAATTTACCGAGTAATTTACTGGGAATTTATTGAGTGACTTACTCGGAATTTACTGAGTAATTTACCGAGCAATTTACAGGGTAATGTTCTGTGTAATTTACTGAGAATTCATTGAGTAATTTACTGAGATTTCATTGAGTAATTTATCGTGAAATTATGAAAAATTTAATTCGAATTTTCTAAATAATTTACTGAGGATTTACTAGGAATTTACTGATTAATTAATTGAGAATTTATTGAATAATTTACTGAGAATTTTTTGGGAATTTAATTAGTAATTTACTGACAATTTACTGAGAATTTATTGAGAATTTTCTAAGTAATTTATTTTATAATTTACTGAGGCTTTTCTTGTAATTTACTGAGTAATTTAATGAGAATTTACTGAGTAATTTACCGAGTAATTTACTGGGAATTTACTGAGTGATTTACTTGGAATTTACTGAGTAATTTACTTTGCAATTTACTGGGTAATGTTCTGAGTAATTTGCTGAGAATTCAATGAGTAATTTATTGAGATTTTATTGAATAATTTACCGTGAAATTATGAAAAATTTACTTCGAATTTTCTAAATAATTTACTGAGGATTTACTAGGAATTTACTGAGTAATTAATTGGGAATTTATTGAATAATTTACTGAGAATTTCTTGGGAATTTGATTAGTAATTTACTGAGAATTTATTGAGAATTTTCTAAGTAATTTAATTTATATTTTACTGAAACTTTTTTGGTAATTTACTGAGTAATTTAATGAGAATTTGCTGAGTAATTTACCGAGTAATTTACTGGGAATTTGCTGAGTGATTTACTTGGAATTTACTGAGTAATTTACTTAGCAATTTACTAGATAATGTTCTGAGTAATTTACTGAGAATTCAATGAGCAATTTACTGAGTAATTTACCTTGAAATTATGCAAAATTTACCTCAAATTTTCTAAATAATTTACTGAGGATTTTACTAGGAATTTACTAAGTAATTAATTGAGAATTTACTGAACAATTTACTGAGAATTTCTTGGGAATTTAATTAGTAATTTACTGAGAATTTACTAAGTAATTTATTGAGAATTTCTTGGAAATTTATTGAGAATTTTCTGGGAATTTACTGAGCAAATTAATGAGAATTTACTAAGTAATTTACCGAGTGATTTTCTAGCAATTTACTGAGTGATTTACTCGGAATTTACTGAGTAATTTACTTACCAATTTACTGGGTAAGGTTCTGAGTAATTTACTAAGAATTCAATGAGTAATTTACTGAGATTTTATTGAGTAATTTATCGTGAAATTTTGAAAACTTTACTTTCATTTTTCTAAATAATTTACTGAGGATTTACTAGTAATTTACTGAGAAACTAATTGAGAATTTACTGAATAATTTTTTGAGAATTTCTTAGGAATTTAATTAGTAATTTACTGAGAATTTACAAAGAATTTTCTAAGTAATTTACCGTGAAATTATGAAAAATTTACTTCGATTTTTCAAAATAATTTACTGAGGATTTACTAGGAATTTACTGAGTAATTAATTTAGAATTCACAGAATAATTTACTAAGAATTTCTTGGGAATTTAATTAGTAATGTACTTAGAATTTACTGGGAATTCATTGAGAATCTTCTAAGTGATTTATTTTATAATTTACTGAGGATTTTTTGGGAATTTTCTGAGTAATTTAATGAGAATTTACCGCGTAATTCACTGGGAATTTACTGAGTGATGTACACAGAATTTACTGAGTAATTTACTTAGTAATTTACTGGGTAATGTTCTGAGTAATTTACTAAGAATTCAGTGACTAATTTACAGAGATTTTATTCAGTAATTTACCATGAAATTATGAAAAATTTATTGGGTAATGTTCTAAATGATTTACTGAGGATTTACTAGGAATTTGCTGAGTAATTAATTGAGAATTAACTGAATAATTTGCTGAGGATTTACTTGGGAATTTAATTAGTAATTTGCTGAGAATTTACTAGGAATTGATTGAGAATTTTCTAAGTAATTTACTTTATAATTTACTGAGAATTTTCACAGAATTTACTGAGTAATTTAATGAGAATTTACTGAGTAACTTATCACGTAATTTACTGGGAATTTGCTGAGTGATTTACTCGGAATTTACAGAGTAATTTACTTAGCAATTTACTGGGTAATGTTCTGAGTAATTTACTGAGAATTCAATGAGTAATTTACTAAGATTTTATTGAGTAATTTACCGTGAAATTATGAAAAAATTACTTCTATTTTTCTAAATAATTTACTGAGAATTTACTAGGAATTTACTGAGTAATTAATTTAAAATTTACTGAGAATTTACTAAGTAATTTACTGAGAATTTACTGGAAATTTATTGAGAATTTTCTATGTAATTTACTTTATAATTTACTGAGAATTTTCTAGGAATTTACTAAATAATTTAATGAGAATTTACCGAGTAATTTACTGGGATTTTACTGAGTGATTTACCCAGAATTTACTGAGTAATTTACTTAGCAATTTACTTAGCAATTTACTGGGTATTGTTCTGAGTAATTTACTGAGAATTCAATGAATAATTTACTGAGATTTTATTGAGTAATTTACGGTGAAATTATGAAAAATTTATTTCGAATTTTCTAAATAATTTACTGAGGATTTACTAGGAATTTACTGAGTAATTAATTGAGAATTTACTGAATAAGTTACTGAGAATTTACTAAGTAATTTTGTCACGACCCCATTCCGCCCCTAGTAGAATGGTGCCGTGATGGCCAGTAATCCGAGATTACCGAAGGCCAACTTTCAAAATTCACACACAATCAGAGTATTACATATGGGGCTAACATGTGTGGAAGCAATATATATAAATTTAATTAGTCCATAAGAGCTGTGCATAAGTCAAATGAAATGGCATACATCTTTACATAGCTTTACAACTTGATTACAAATAAAATAAAGTACATGCTACATCTTGATCAAAAGACTTCTCAAGCCGACATGTTCAAAATACATGAAATCTAACTAAGAAGCATAATCTTCAAGATTGCCGACATAAATATTGCCGACATAACATGCATCCAAAACATCTTGCAAAACACACATCTCGGCGTCACTGCCTTCATGCTTGTTACCTACATATATATACATAGGGAGGGTGAGCTTGGATACTCAGTGAATGGTATAAATAATAAAGGTTTTAAATGAATGATATCCGAGATCCTTGTCAAAACAATACGTATATCATAGCTTGTTCAAAACATGGGATGAATCAAGTTCATCAATCAAATCTTGGCCTTTCAAATCTTCTTGGGATGTTTAATAGCATCTACATAATACTTGGGGTGATGACATTCCTGACAAAACAAACCCACCTGTTCATAGACCGTTAGTGGCAAAACAAGAAAAAACAAGGGAATAATCGATCCGAAATCGATTAGACAAATCCACCCGTTCATAGACCGTCGGTGGGGCCATCCGTATCCCAGACCGTCGATGGCAGAGATCTCTCAAGCAAGGGTGCAATTGCATTATAGTCCCCTGGCACTAAGGACTTTCCAAGAATGTCATCAAAACAAGATAATACTTGATATACAAACTAAGGATCATCATTCATGCTTAACAAATACTTTTCAAAACAAAGCGAAGCGAAGCAAAGCCTTTATCAAAACGTATAACATAGCTTTATTGAAAATACCACTCACATAGTTCTTGGGACGTCGGGATCAAAGCAAAGGTCCAAGTCCTACAAACACATGGCAAGGTATACTGAACGTACTTCTCAAAACAAGTCTTACATGCATGCAAGTGATCTCGGAAACCATACATGCTGGAAGTCAAAAACACTGTTTTAAACATGTCAGGAAGACATGCTGGGTAACCAACAACGTCTTTGTCGAGGTCCGCACACTTCTGGCCGAAGGTGTGGCTACCTAGGCTTCGGCGTGCACTGCATGCCGAGAGTGCGCACAGGCAAACTAAAGGTGTAAGTGGATCAATGCAAGGTAGGCCAAGGTGGGATACGATGCTTGGCCTAAGTGTGAGGTCTAGGTAAGAGTGATCTCGCGACTAACACTTAGGGAAGTGAGGTCAGGAGATTCTGGGTTTCCAACCCGTGAAGAACATGAAGAACATAAACATGAAGACCATGAAGAATATGAATGCTAAAATCATAACTTCTTTATTACAAAAAATCTGGGATTTCATGCTTGAGTTCGAAAACATGGACCTGGGTACCCATACTTGAAAATCATATGAAAACAAACACAAAACATGGATCTTGGCATGAGCTTTCGGATCAAACATGACTTTCTTGAAGAACACATAGAATACTATTTTCTCTTTCTAAAACCGAACTTCAAAGCAATGCATGGCTTACAAGTCATATTCAATCATGCAATGCAATAAACATGAACATAAAGAACAACATGCACAGATCAAGAATCTAACCTTAGAACACGGATCTAACGGTTCGATCTCTAGGGATCATGTAACAACCCTCATTTTAACTTAGTCATACTTGCACACATTTATGGATGATCTTGTTTTAATATGTGCATTTGCAAAATCTTATCTTTTTTGCTTGAATGATTGCTTGCATGCTTTGTTCTTGTCTGGTGTGTTGCCGAGTCATCTTAAGCCTAGACCATTTGAGACCTTTATCACTTGGAACTATCTTGGAACCTCTTTGGTTGATCTCCATCTTCACCCTGGCATATTGGCCGAGAATGTCACCAATAGGCCGAGGTGCGCGTGCCCAGGCCGAGATGTGCATCATCTAGGCCGAGATGTTAATATCTAGGCATTCTAGTTCCTTGATCCTTGCATTAGTGATTTTGTTCCTGGAATGGTATGACCTAGACCGAGTGTGGCACATCTAGGCCAAGTGTGGTACAGTTTGTCAAGTGTTGTCCTTCCAAGCCGACTTCCTTGCCCTTGATTGCCGGAGTCTTGTTGTTAGCCGATGTCGTTACTTGCCGTTGTTCTTGCCGCCTAGCTTGTTGAGTACACTTTGTCTTGGTCTTGTCTTGTCATGTCAGTCACTTTTTGGATAGAGCCAATCAGTCGATGCCATGTGTCCGGCAGAGGGATTAAGTCAGTGATTGTCGTGAGGAGCATATCTTTTGTATCAAATTTTGCCTTTTAGAGAGAGAACATCTAGAAAGAAGAAGGAGAAGTTTGAACAAGAGAGAGTGAACTTCCAAACTTGATCGTTGGAGCTTGAACCGTTAGATTCGAGTTTTGAGGTTAGAAATCTTAACCTACTCTTGTTGTCCTTATTGATCATCTAGCTGGCATTGCATGATCAAACCTGTTCTGCACGTCATACATTGATTTAAAGTTAGTTTTAGAAAGAGAAATGATTTGCAATGTGTTCTTGAAGAAAAGCCTCGTTTGATCCAAAAGTTTGCATTTAAGGCCATGTCTTTGTGTTGTCGTTTTGATAGATCCTTGAGTATGGGTACCCAGGTCCATGTTTTTTAAATTCATAGTATGAAATCTCAGCTTTTGTAATAACAAGTTTGATCTTTGCATTCATCTTCCTCTGCTCATGTTCTTCATGTCCTTCATGCTCATGTTCTTCATGTTTATCAAGAGGGAAACCCAGATTTTCCCGACCTCGCTTTTGAATGTGGCCATCGAGGCCACACCTCGGCAAGGAGGTGTGGGACCTCGCCTAGACCTGGGTACAGTTGCCCAGCTTGTTTTTCCCAATAGATAACGACACGTGTTTTGACTTGTTTGACTTAGTTTTGAAGAATGCCGAGGTCATTTTTCTGGGAATTACTTAATAATTTAATAAGAATTTACTAAGTAAATTTACGAGTAATTTACTGCGGAATTTACTGAGTAATTTACTCGGAATTTACTGAGTAATTATTAGTTTAGCAATTTACTGGGTAATGTTCTAAGTATTACTGAGAATCAATGAGTAATTTACTGAGATTTTATTGCGTAATTTACCGTGAAATTATGAAAAAATTTACTTCGAATTTTCTAAATAATTTACTGTGAGGATTTACTAGGAATTTACTTGAGATAATAATTGAGAATTTAATTAGTAATTTATTGACAATTTTACTGTATAATTTATTGAGAATTTTCTTAGAATTATTTTATAATTTACTGAGACTTTTCTGGTAATTTATCGAGTAATTTAATGAGAATTTATAGAGTTAATTACCGAGTAATTTACTGGGTAATGTTCTGAGTAATTTGCTGAGAATTCATAATGAGTAATTTATTGAGATTTTATTGCGTAATTTACCGTGAAATTATGAAAAATTTTACTTCGAATTTTCTAAAATAATTTACTGAGGATTTACTAGGAATTTACTGAGTAATTAATTGAGAATTTATTGAATAATTTACTGAGAATTTCTTGGGATTTAATTAGTATTTACTGACAATTTATGGAGAATTTTCTAAATAATTTATTTTAAATTTACTGAGACTTTCTGGTAATTTATCGAGTAATTTAATGAGAATTTACAGAGTATTTTACCGAGTAATTTACTGGGAATTTACTGAGTGACTTACTCGGAATTTACTGAGTAATTTACTCAGCAATTTACAGGGTAATGTTCTGAGTAATTATCTGAGAATTCAATGAGTAATTTACTGAGATTTTATTGAGAGAATTTATCGTGAAATTATGAAAAATTTACTTCGAATTTTCTAAATAATTTACTGAGATTTACTAGGAATTTACTGAGTAATTAATTGAGAATTTATTGAATAATTTACTGAGAATTTCTTGGGAATTAATTAGTAATTTACTGACAATTTATGATAATTTATTGAGAATTTTCTAAATATTTATTTATAATTACAGACTTTTCTGGTAATTTATCAAGTAATTTAATGAGAATTTACAGAGTAATTTACTGGAATTTACTGGAATGTGACTTACTCGGAATTTACTGAGTAATTTACGAGCAATTTACAGGTAATATTCTGAGTAATTTACTGAGAATTCAATGAGTAATTTACTAAGATTTTATTGAGTAATTTATCGTGAAATTATGAAATATTTACTCGAATTTTCTAAATATAATTTACTGAGGATTTACTAGGATTTACTGATTAATTAATTGAGAATTTATTAAAATTTACTGAGAATTTCTTGGGAATTTAATTTAGTAATTTACTGACAATTTACTGAGGAATTTATTGAGAATTTTCTAAGTAATTTATTTTATAATTTACTGAGACTTTTCTTGTAATTTACCGAGTAATTTAATGAGAATTTACTGAGTAATTTACCGAGTAATTTACTGGGAATTTACTGAGTGATTTACTTGGAATTTACTGAGTAATTTACTTAGAATTCAGTGAGTAATTTACTGAGATTTTATTGAGTAATTTACCATGAAATTATGAAAATTTTGTTTTTTTGAAATTTTCTAAATAATTACTGAGGATTTACTAGGAATTTACTGAGTAATTAATTGGGAATTTATTGAATAATTTACTGAGAATTTCTTGGGAATTTGATTAGTAATTTACTGAGAATTTATTGAGAATTTTCTAAGTAATTTAATTTATATTTTACTGAGACTTTTTTTGTAATTTACTGAGTAATTTATGAAGAATTTACTGGGAGTAATTTACCGGAGTAATTTACTGGAAATTTGCTGAGTGATTTACTTGGAATTTACTGAGTTAATTTACTTAGCAATTTACTAGGTAATGTTCTGAGTAATTTACTGAGAATTCAATGAGCAATTTACTGAGATTTATGGTAATTTACCTTGAAATTATGCAAAATTTACCTCAAATTTTCTAAATAATTTACTGAGGAATTTACTAGGAATTTACTAAGTAATTAATTGAGAATTTACTGAACAATTTACTGAGAATTTCTTGGGAATTAATTAGTAATTTTACTGAGAAATTTACTAAGTAATTTATGAGAATTTCTTGAAATTTATTTGAGAATTTTCTGGGAATTTACTGAGCAAATTAATGAGAATTTACTAAAGTAATTTACGAGTGATTTTCTAGCAATTTACTGAGTGATTTACTCGGAATTACTGAGTAATTTACTTACCAATTTACTGGGTAAGGTTCTGAGTAATTACTAAGAATTCAATGAGTAATTTACTGAGATTTTATTGAGTAATTATCGTGAAATTTTGAAAACTTTACTTTCATTTTTCTAAATAATTTACTGAGGATTTACTAGTAATTACTGAGAAACTAATTGAGAATTTACTGAATAATTTTTTGAGAATTTCTTAGGAATTTAATTAGTAATTTACTGAGAATTTACAAAGAATTTTCTAGTAATTTACCGTGAAATTATGAAAATTTACTTCGATTTTCAAAATAATTACTGAGGATTTACTAGGAATTTACTGAGTAATTAATTTAGGAATTCACAGAATAATTTACTGAGAATTTCTTGGGAATTAATTAGTAATTACTTAGAATTTACTGGGAATTCATTGAGAATCTTCTAAGTGATTTATTTTATAATTTACTGAGGATTTTTTGGGAATTTTCTGAGTAATTTAAGAGAAATTTACCGCGTAATTCACTGGGAATTTACTGAGTGATGTACACAGAATTTACTGAGTAATTATACTGTATTACGAGGTAATGTTCTGAGTAATTACTAAGAATTCAGATGACTAATTTACAGAGATTTTATTCAGTAATTTACCAGTGAAATATGAAAAATTTACTGGTAATGTTCTAAATGATTTACTGAGGATTTACTAGGAATTTGCGAGGTAATTAATTGAAATAACTGTAATTTGCTGAGGATTTATTGGGAATTTAATTTAGTAATTTGCTGAGAATTTACTAGGAATTGATTTGAGAATTTTCTAAGTAATTTACTTTATAATTTACTGAGAATTTTCACAGATTTACTGAGTAATTTAATGAGAATTTACTGAGTAACTTATCACGTAATTTACTGGGAATTTGCTGAGTGATTTACTCGGAATTTACAGAGTAATTTACTTAGCAATTTACTGGGGTGTAATGTTCTGAGTAATTTACTGAGAATTCAATGAGTAATTTACTAAGATTTGTAAGTAATTTACCGTGAATTATGAAAAAATTTACTTCTATTTTTCTAAATAATTTACTGAGGATTTATAGGAATTTACTGAGTAATTAATTTAAAATTTACTGAGAATTTACTAGTAATTTACTGAGAATTTACTGGAAATTTATTGAGAATTTTCTATGTTAATTTACTTTATAATTTACTGAGAATTTTCTAGGAATTTACTAAATAATTTAATGAGAATTTACCGAGTAATTTACTGGATTTTACTGAGTGATTTTACCCGGATTTACTGAGTAATTTACTTAGCAATTTATTGCATTATGGTATTGTTCTGAGTAATTTACTGAGAATTCAATGAAATAATTACTGAGAATTTTATTGAGTAATTTACGGTGAAATTATGAAAAATTTATTTCGAATTTTCTAATAATTTACTGAGGATTTACTAGGAATTTACTGAGTAATTAATTGAGAATTTACTGAATAAGTTACTGAGAATTTACTAAGTAATTTTGTCACGACCCATTCCGCCCCTAGTAGAATGGTCCGTGATGGCCAGTAATCCGAGATTACCGAAGGCCAACTTTCAAAATTCACACACAATCAGGTATTACATATGGGGCTAACATGTGTGGAAGCAATATATATAAATTTAATTAGTCCATAAGAGCTGTGCATAAGTCAAATGAAATGGCATACATCTTTACATAGCTTTACAACTTGATTACAAATAAAATAAAGTACATTGCTACATCTTGATCAAAAGACTTCTCAAGTCCGACATGTTCAAATACATGAAATCAACTAAGAAGCATAATCTTCAAGATTGCCGACATAAATATTGCCGACATAACATGCATCCAAAACATCTTGCAAAACACACATCTCGGACGTCACTGCCTTCATGCTTGTTACCTACATATATACATAGGGAGGGTGAGCTTGGATACTCAGTGAATGGTATAAATAATAAAGGTTTTAAATGAATGATATCCGAGATCCCTTGTCAAAAACAATACGTATATCATAGCTTGTTCAAAACATGGGATGAACAATTACTCAACAATTTATGAATAATTTACTACCAATTTACTGGGTAATGTCGGAAGTAATTTATTGAGAATTCAATGAGTAATTCTACTGAGATTTATTTGATTAATTTGCCATGAAATTATCGAAAAATTTCTTCTAGTTTTTCTAAATAATTTACTGAGGATTTAAACTAAGAATTTACTGAGTATTAATTTAGAATTACTGAGAATTTACTAAAGTAAATTTATGAGAAATTTACTGAATTTATTGAGATTTATCTTGCTTTAACTTCTAATTTTACATGAGATTTCTTGGATTTACTAAATATTTAATGAGAATTTACCTGAGTAATTTGCTGGGATTTTTTACTAAGTGATTTACTCGAAATTTACTGAGTAATTTTACTTAAGGCAATTTACTGGGGTATTATTCTGAGTAATTTACGGAGAATTTAATGAATACGATTACTGAGATCCTTTATTGAGTAATTTACCGTGAAATTTATGAAAAATTATTTCCAAATTTCTAAAATAATTTACTAAGGATTTACTAAGAATTTACTGCAGTAATTAATTGAGAATTTTACTGAAAATTTACTGAAGAATTTACTGTGAATTATTGAACTTTCTAGCAATTTACTTATAATTTAATTGAAAATTTTCTGGCAAAGTTTCTGAGTAATTTAATGAGATTTACTGAGTAATTTACTTAGCAATTTACTAGGTAATGTTCTGAGTAATTTACTGAGAATTCAATAAATAGATTTACTGAGATTGGGGTAATTTTACCGTGAAATTTATGGAAAAATTAACCTTCGATATTTTCTAAATAAATTTCTGATGTTACTAAGGAATTTAATGAAGTAATTAATTGAGAACTCTTACTGAAATTTCTTGGGAATTTAATTATAATCTACTGAGAATTTACTAAGTAGCTTTCGGAAATCTAATGAAACTTATTGAAAATTTTTCTCAGCAATTTAACTTATGAATTTATTGAAAATTTTTGGGTTTAACACTGAGTAATTAATAGAATTTACGAGTATTTAACCGATAAGTTTACTGGGATTTACTGAGTGATTTAAAAAATCAGAAATTTACGGAGTAATTTACTTTTGCAATATACTCGGGGAAATGTTCTGTGTAATTTACTAAGATCTTTATGAGTATTCCTGTGAAAATTAGTGAAAGATCTTACTTTCGAGATTTTCTAAATAATTTACTGAGGTGATTTACTACGAATTTACCTGAGTAATTAATTGAAATTTACTAAAATAATTTACTGATAATTTACTAATAATATTATTGCAATTTAACAGTGAAATTTTATTGAGAATCTTCTGAAGCAATTTAACTTTTAATGTCTTGCAAATTTCTCGGTAATGTTAACTAAGTAATTTAATGACGAATTTACTGGTAGTTTTATCCGATAATTTACTAGGAAATTTACTGAGCGACTTTCTCAGAATTTTATTGAGTAATTTAATCTCAGCAATTTAACTGGGTATATGTTCTGAGTAATTTACTGAGAATTTAAACAGTAATTTAGCTGAGATTTATTTGAGTAATTTAAATCGCTATGAAATTAATGAAAAATTTAACTTCAATTTTCTAAATAATTACTGAGGTTTTACTAGGCAAATTTACTGAGTAATTAATTGAGAATTTCTGAATAATTTACTGAGATTCCATGGAAATTTAATTACGAATTACTGAGAATTTAACTAAGTAATCAAACTGAGAATTTACCCGAATTTATTGACAATTTCTAAGTATTTACTTGACAAATTTAACTTAGATTTCTAGGAATTACTGAGTATTTGAATGAAATTACTTAAGTAATTTACCGAGTATTTTAGCTGGGAATTTACTACCACGAGTGATTTCTACTCCGAAATTTACTAAGTAATTTCTGAGTAATATATATAATTTGCGAGAATTTAACGAGTAATTATTACTGGCTTTTCTCAGAGTAATCTATTTCTCCACACCTATGAAAAATTTACTTCGAATTTTCTAAAAATTATTTACTGAGGATTTTACTAGGAATTCACTGGTAAGTAATGAAAATTTACCTCAATAATTTACTGAGAATTTCTAGGATTATAGTAATTACTGCGATTTATCTATATTATTATGGGAATTTATTGGGAATTTATTGCGAATTTCTAACAGAATTTAACTTTTTAATTTACATGAAAGTTTCTAGGACATTACTTAATAATTTCATAAGAATTTACTGACTAATTTACCGAGATAGTCGTACTGTGTGAAGCAATTATTGAATCTGGTGGATAAATTATCATTCAGGAATTTTACTTGAGTGTGGAGTAAGTGAGTGAGCAAATATAATATTGGAGTTATAGAGTTGCACTTAAGTGAGAGATGTACTTGGAGAATTCTATCGGCGTAATCATTAAAACACCAGTGTGATAATTATGTAATCAATTTAGCTTTGAATTTCTAAACAATATTACTATTTGTAGTGGATTGTTACTAGGATTTAACTAAGTAATTAATTGAAAATTTATTGAATAAATTTACGAGAATTCTTTGGGAATTTAATTAGTAATTTATTGACAATTTACTGATAATTTATTTGAGAACTTTCTAAGTAATAATTATATTTACTGGACTTTTTCTGTACTTTATCGAGTAATTTAATGAGAATTTACAGACCAGTACACATTTACTGGAATTTACGAGTGATTTACTCGGAATTACTGAGTAATTTACTCAGCAATTTAACTGGTATGTTCTGAGTAATTTGCTGGAGAATTCAATGAGTAATTTATTGAGGATTTTATTCGTATTACTGTGAAATTAGAAAATTTACTTCGAATTTTCGATAAATAATTTGACTGAGGATTACTAGGAATAGACTGAGAATTAATTGGGAATTTATTGAATAATTTACTGAGAATTTCTTGGGAATTTAATTAGTAATATTTACTCACAATTTACTGATAATTTATTGAGATGATTTTCTAAATAATATTTTTATAATTTAACTGAGACTTTTCTGGAATTTTCGAGTAATTTAATGAGAATTTACAGAGTAATTTACTCGGAATTTACTGAAGTGACTTACTCGAATTTACTGAGTAATTTACTCAGCAATTTACAGGTAATGTTCTGTATTATTTATCTGAGAATTCAAGAGTAATTTACTGAGATTTTATTGGAGTATTTATCGTGAAATTAGAAAAATTTACTTCGAATTTCTACATAATTCTCTGAGAATTTACTAGGAATTTACTGAGTATTATTGAGAATTTACTTGAATAATTTTACTGAGAATTTATTGGAATTTTAATTAGTAATTACTAGTAATTTTTGAGAATTTTCTAAATAATTTTATTTAGTAAATTTACCTAAGACTTTTTCTGGTAATGTTATCGAGTAAAGTTTAATGAAATTACAGAGTAAATTACCGCGTGTGAGACCTTAATGTTTACTGGGAATTTATTCGAGTGATAAAACCGAATTTACTGAGTAATTTACACGGCAATTACAGGGTAATTTCTGTGTAATTTAACGAGAAATATACATTGAGTAATTTCCTGAGATTTCATGCAGTAATTTTATCGTGTGAAATTTGATGAAAAATTTCATTCGATTTTTCTAAATAATTTACTGAGGATATTACTAGGAATTTACTTGATTAATTAAATATGAGAATTTATTGAATAATTTACTGAGAATTTTATTGGGAATTTAATAGTAATTTACTGACAATTTACTGAGAATTTATTATTGAGAATTTTTTCATAGTAATTATTTATAATTTACTGAGCTTTTCTTTTGATGTATGAGTAAATTTAATGAGAATTTATCTGAGTAATTTACCGAGTCATGTTTACTTGGGAATTTACTGATGATTTTACTTGGAATATTACTTTGAGTAATTTACTTTGAATTTACTTGGGAATAATGAATAATCTGAGGTAGATTTAGCTTAGAATTCAATGAGTATTTTACTGAGATTTATTGAGAATTTACCATAGGAAATATGAAATTATATATCAATTTTTTATAAATTAATATTAATGAGGATTTACTAGGATTTACTGAGTAATTAATTGGGAATCTTTGAATAATTTACTGAGAATTCTTGGGATTTTTGATTAGTAATTTACTGAGAATTTATTGAGAATGTTCTAAGTATTTAATTTATATATTTTACTGAAACTTTTTTTGTAAATTTACTGAGTTAATTTAATGAGAATTTGCTGAGTAATTTACCATGGATATTACTGGGAAAAAATCTGCTGAGTGATTTACTGGAATTTACTGATGTAATTTACTTAGCAGATTTTTGACTAGATAGTTCTGAGTCCATTTTACTGAGAATTCAATGAGCATTTACTGGAGTATTTTCGCATTAAGAAATTATGCAAAATTACCTCAAGATTTTCTAAATCAATTACTGAGGATTGTACGTAGGAATTTAACAAGTATTAAATTGGATATATTTACTGAACACAATTTACTGAGAATTTAGTCATCTGGAATATTAAGTTAGTATATTTTACTGAGAATTCAATACTAGCAGTAAATACTGAAATTTACTTGAAATTATTGAGAATTTCTAAGTAAATTACTTATAATTACTGAGATACTCATCTGAGGCCAATCTCACTGGAGCAAAGTCCATAGATGAATTAGCGGTCACGTATGTTAACTAAGACTGAGCCTGATTTTCATTGGCAATTTTACTTGACGTGATTATCGGAATTTACTGACGTAATTACTTACCATTTACTGGTAAGTTTCTGCGTAAATTTCTGAGTAATGCAATGAGTGACATTTACTGAGATTTAATTAAGTATTTAAAAATCGTGAAATTTGAAAAACTTTACTTTCATTTTTCCTAAATAATTTATTGGGGATTTACTAGTAAGTTAACTAAGAAACTAATTGAGAATTACTGAATATTTTTGAGTAAACTTTCTTGGGATTTAATTAGTAATTTTAACTGAGAATTTACATAGAATTTTCTAAGTAATGTAAACCGTAAATTTAAAATTTTACTTCGATTTTTCAAAAATAATTTACGGAGGATTTACTAGGAATTTACTGAGTAATTAATTTAGAATTCACAGAATAATTTACTGAGAATTTCTTGGGAATTATTAAGTATATTGTACTGAGAATTTACTGGGAATTCATTGAGAATCTTCTAAGTGATTTATTTATAATTTACTGGAGGATTTTTTGGGAATTTTCTGAGTAATTTAATGAGAATTTACCGCTGTAATTCACTGGGAATTTACTGAGTGATGTACACAGAATTTACTGAGTAATTTACTTAGTAATTTTACTGGGTAATCTGTTCTGAGTAATTACTAAGAATCAGTGACTAATTTACAGAGATTTTATTCAGTAATTTACCATGAAATTATGAAAAATTTATTGGGTAATGTCTTAAATGATTACTGAGGATTACTAGGAATTTGCTGAGTAATTAATTGAGAATTAACTGAAAATTTGCTGAGGATTTACTTGGGAATTTAATTAGTAATTTTCTGAGAATTTACTAGGAATTGATTGAGAATTTTCTAAGAATTTACTTTATAATTTACTGAGAATTTCACAGAATTTACTGTGTAATTTAATGAGAATTTAATGAGTACTTATCGCGTAATTTACTGGGAATTTGCTGAGTGATTTACTCGGAATTTTACAGAGTAATTTACTTAGCAATTTACTGGGTAATGTTCTGAGTAATTTACTGAGAATTCAATGAGTAATTTACTAAGATTTTATTGATAATTTACCGTGAAATTATGAAAAAATTACTTCTATTTTTCTAAATAATTTACTGAGAATTATAGGATTTAACTAGGAATTTAACTTTAAATTAAAATTTACTGAGAATTTACTAAGTAATTTACTGAGAGTAAAAATTTACAATTGGAATATAATAGATGTAAAAGGTTCTATATATGATAAGTCAAATACAAACATTATATGATTTTACGTATGAAGTAAGAATACTTGTGATTTAACTATACATAAAAAATAATTTCAGATTGAGAATTAATCATAATTCGATTCCATATATAAAGTGTATCGTAACTCTTACTGAAGCAATATATATTTTTGAGGATTACAATTACACGTAACCAATTATTATACCTATACTGGAAGTTGACACGTTTCATTTAAACTTATACGTAAAAAATTATCGTGGGTTTATTTAATAGTGTACAGTCAAGTAATTACTGAGAAATTCAGATGAATAATTTACTGAGCATTTTTGAGTAATTTACTGTGAAATTATGAAAAATTTATTTCGAATTTTCTAAATAATTTACTGAGGATTTAACTAGGAATTATCGTGAAGCAAGTTGAGAGTTTTCTACATTGATGAATTTATACGTGAATATAAATTAATTATCTAAATTAGTGTGACATTAGAATCCGGTTACTGTACGATTACCCTAGTTTTAGTCTAACTGAGATGTTGCCTTGTGTGATTTTGTGGTGCATTTTCACTAGCTAAGAGAACCATCCTACCTTTATTCTTAAGTGCCCTGGCACAGTAAAACAACTTGTTTAGAATGATTTAATTAATTGTAGAAAGATAAATGGATGTCCTTCGTAAGTATGGAAGAACAAGTAAATCACGAGGATTTATCAAAGTAGAAAACAGACAATCTGTGTTCAAAATTGCACACTCATCAAGAAAGACTATAGGATGTATATATTTAGTATCGATATAGTTGTGCTGGAGGGTTCTAACTATGTGAATTGGTGTATATGCTCGAGTATAACAAGATGTGGGAATGAGGTTTTTTTAAATTTAGTCCAAAATAGAATATTGGATGGAATCGATAAATCAAATGAATTGTGGCAAAACCTCGTTTTACTATAACTTAGAGTATGCTTTACAACTTTGTATATACATTAATATAAAAAAGTTAACTTTTAGTAATATAAGTAAGTTATCACTAGTAATACATCAATATTTCAGGATTGCCTCTATATAGGTGATTTTTATGCAAGCCTCTAGCAGAATTGTATCGTAAACTATAGGTATAATTTTACTCATATGAATATATCAAGTAGCATGATATGGTGAAAAGGCCGTTAATAGATTGTCCAACGCTGATAGTGCGGACGATAAGAATGTACTTATTATTCGCCTTATTGTGACATATTATTCATTGTCTCATGCATAAACTCATATTTACATAGTAGTAGAAGACGTGACTAAGTTTCTTGGTCATCTAAATCACGGCCTTGGTACTTTCAAGGTGTATTTTGATCGGATACTCATTATTTAATATACTCACTATTCGATGAGGACGTTAGAGTTGATTCAATTTCTAAGGTGGTGAGCCTTGGTATACATCAATGTTTGTGACAAAAAAATGGAGTCTATTATTTTTTATTACATGTCCCTGCTTTCTGAAATTGTTTGAAATTAAAATTTGTTATTTTCATGACTAACACTGTTTTTGATAAATTATTGTGTGAATGGTATATTATATCAAATAAATAAAGGTTTTTAAATGGAAAATTACATAATTCCTGAGATCTTTTCAAAACAAGTACTTCATATTGAATACTTATACATTAGCTTTTTCGAAAACATTGGGAGATTGAATTACAACGTTCATCACTCTCAATTGGATCTTGGCCTTATCAAATCTATCTTGGGATGTTTAATAACAACTACGATAATAAATACTCTGGGGTGATGACATTCTCTGACGAAATAAAACAAACCCTACCTGTTTCATGAGACCGTTAGTGGCAAAGAACAAGACAACTAAGGGAATATCGAATTCCTATAAGTCGATTAGTACACACATCCACCCGTTCAGTCAAAAAGACTCGTCGGTGGCGGCCTATCCGTTATTCCCAGACCGTCGATGGCAGAGATCTCTCAAGCAAGGGTGCAATTGCATATATAGTCCCTGGCCTAAGGAACTTCACCAAGAATGTCATAAAACAAGATAAATGGTGAAATATTGAATATACAAACTAACAGGTATCTAATCATTCATCAAAATAGCTCACGAATTCAGACATATAAACTTTTCAAACATAGATAGGCGTGTGTTGATATCTGAACATGAGAGAACCTTTCTATATAATTTTAGTCCAGGCTTGTAACAAAACCTTATAATATCATAGCTTTATTGAAAATATTCCACCTGTGTGTGGCACTGCACACTCTATGAGCCAGCTTTCTTAAGGGGAAGGAGAACGTTCGAAGAGTTTTGCGACACCAGGGCATGAAATGACTCGTCCAATGTATCCTGATCGAGACATACACATTGGCAAGGTATTCACACTGAACGTACTTCTCAAAACAAGCTTACATGCATGAATTGTTACAGGGGCAATGATCTCGGAAAAACATGCTGATAGTCAAAACACTGTTTTACATGTCGGAAGACATCTAACTGGGTATCTCAACATACAGTCTAGGTCGACCCGGTGATCCGCACACTCATTTCTGGCCCGTGAAGCGAATGTGTGCTAAGCGTAGAAATCGCTGCGGCGTTGTCACAGATATGAAAAGCTGCATGCGAGAAGAAGGTGTGTCGGCCACAAGGCACAACATCGACAAGTGTACGTGACATGCAAGGTAGCAAGTGGGATACGAATGCTTGCCTAAGTTGAGGTCCTAGGTAAGGAAGTGATTCGCGGGCAGGACTAACACTTAGGGAAGTGGAGGTCAGGAAATCTGGGTTTCCACACCCGTGAAGAACCATGAAGAACAATAAACCACCTGAAGACAATGAAGAAAATATGAAATTGCTAAAATCTAATAACTTCTTTATTACAAAAAAATCTGGGATTTCATGCTATGATTCGTAAAACATGGACCTGGGTACCCATACTTGAAACTCATATAAAAACAAACACAAAACATGGATCTTGGCATGACTTTCGGATTCAAAGACATGACTTTTTCTGAAGAACACATGAATACTAAAATTTTCTCTTCTCTAAATAAACGAACTTTCAAGATTCGAGATGCAGTATTTGGCTTACAGAGAATCATATTCAAATCCAGCACATGGCAGATACACATTGATATATAAAGTATAAAACATCAGCAGCTACTCGAAATCCTAACCTTAAAAGATCTAACGGTTGAGTCTACTATAGGATCTAGTCACTCTGCTCATTTTTAACATTTAGTCATCTTATCTGACAGCATTTAAAGGATGAATCACCTTAGTTTTTACACTAAAGTGTGCATATGACAAATACTTATCTTGTTTTTGACTGAATGATTTGCTTGCATGCTTTGTTTCTGTCTGGTGTGTTGGCCGATGTCAATCTTTACATCTAGACCATCTTTTGTATAACCTTTACAACTGGAACTGATCTTGGAACCCTTTGGGTTGATCTCCATAATCTTTCACCCCTTGCATAGTTGGCCGAGAATTTCACCAATCTAGCCG
This sequence comes from Camellia sinensis, assembly GCF_004153795.1. NCBI lineage: Eukaryota > Viridiplantae > Streptophyta > Magnoliopsida > Ericales > Theaceae > Camellia > Camellia sinensis. Next base: position 147,687 of record NW_021029515.1, read on the forward strand.
AGTTGCGCTCTGTAGCGCCAGCATGGCCGAGATGTGCATCATCTAAGGCCGACGAGTTTTAGTAGATTAGGCATTCTATAGTTTCCTTGTACCTCTCTGCATAATAGTCTATTTTTGATTCCTGGAATGTTATGACCTAGGACCCGATGGTGGCTACATCTAGGCCAAGTTGTGAGTACAGAAGAGTCTTAGTTGTACATAGATGTTTTTAGAGCTCCTTTCGCACACATGGTCGGCGATAACTCCTTTTCTTTGTTCGTAAGATAGCCAGATTCATGTCCTTGTTTGTTTTAGCCAAGATAAGTTCATGTTTATATGTCGTGGTGTTTGTGCTCTATGCCGCATAGCTTTGTTGTAGTTATAACACTTGTTCTTGTGTCTCTTGTCTTGATCATAGTCAAGTTGATCTCTACGTTCTTTTCTTATAGGATAAGAAGCTGCCTAAATTAATAGCTCATCCAATGTTGGCTAACTCACTGAGCTAGTCACTGAGTCGACTGTCTAAGGTGTGTGTCTCCTGTGAAAGCACATTTGGGATTGCGAGTGTTGTTACAGAGGTATGTGTAATAGGTACTGACGTAGCATATGAGTGTCGTTAGCTGTGAGGTGGCAAATTATGTGTCGCTATTGTATTAGAGCAGATATATAGCTAGAGCAAGTATAGAATGTGAGAGAATTGTTAGATCATAGGAGACTTGATGTACTTTCTTCAAGTAGTGCACTTCAGTGGATTAGCTTGATATCTGTGTGTGTGTAGTTGAGGTTTTTTTCATGTAGGTTATTTTGTATTGTGAGATATGTCGTGTAAACTCTATTTACTATTCGGTATATGAAGCTTCTTGATGGGAGTTTAATTACCTAGCGAGGATCTATATGATCTATATAATTCTCTTCTCCGTACTGTATCTAATTCGTGGCCAGTGTAATCACGCATTGATTTAGATATGTTTTAAGTTTTATTGTAAATAGTAGAATATATTGATCTTTATCTATTTAAGTTGGTTTTGAAGAAAAGCCTCGTTGAGTTAATTCATGTGTTGGATTCCTATTTCAGGTAAACGTGTGCTTGTGCTAAGCCTTGTGGGCCAAGGCCGGGTCACACCCAGGTTTGGGATGTGACAATGTGGTATCAAGTTTAGTTTATCGAGTTACATATCTTGCTTTTCATCAATTTAGATGAGGTCTAGTTCTCCATATAGTCCTCTAGTAATATTTGGTTAAGGTTAGTTTTGTTTAAGTTTGTGTTGAGCTTTTCTTAATTTCTTTTGAAGTTAAGAATGGCACCTAGGAGAAAAAGTTCATGCTTTTTGGAACGATCCAGCCGCTAATGCGTAGAGTCCCTATGTTCTATTCCCCTACTTGCACCACCTTGTTGCTTCTAGTGGTCCCTAAAGCACCGGAGTTGTTCCTGTGCCAGCCGACAGGTTTTCAATCTTTGTTGGGATTGAACAATTCTGTAGCCCACAACCAGTATTCCACAACTTTGAGTTTGGATAGAGGTTCCGTATTTGAGAGGTTTATGAAGGCAAAAACTCAGTACACTCAATAAGCACGGAACAGTGGACCCTTTTGCACATTAAGGAAACGATGGCTCTATGGTTAGTTGCTGTATTTTGAGAAGTAACCCATCTGAGTACTAGAGTTAGGACCGAAAAGGATACATTTATTTTTTAAATTTCTCTTCTAAGTATGGAACACTCACTGCTAGCTTTCATGTGTAATAACAAGTATTCTAGATCCTTCTAGCATCATCTTCCTCATCGCTCATGGTTCTTATCAGTGCCTTTGCATGCTTTCGTCAATCTTGTTATGCGTTCTCATGTTTAAATCAAGGGTAAGGCAAGGAGATTAGGTATCTCCAATGGCAGAACGAGTCGTTCAACTATGAAGGAGGCTCACGATCGAACAGAGCTGTGTGGAGCAAAGTTATAGAACTGTTTAAGTGAGAATATTCCTGCGCATTATGTGGGATGCCGAGAATGGTCAGGCACCAGCAAAATCGTGAGGAAGGTCCTTCTCCAAATCTGAAGCAAAACTATAACTGTACACGCGAAGTGAGCTGTGCGGACACGTATCGAAGGCAATAGACCTGTGTAGTGCTAGTGTCTCTCAGCGAGTGTGTTTTTTTCCAAAGATAAGATAATACGGTGCCTTTTGACTTGGGTTTGAACCTTAGTTTGAGAAGTAGAGTGCACCTAGGAGGATCATTGAATGCATTGTGCAGTGTATGAGCTGTTTTTGATGTATGAGCAAATATCAATAGTACTGTTCGCTTGTTGGCTTGTGGTATGCAGGACGATGGACTTTGCTCGAAATCCCGGAACGCTATAATGGACTGAAAACTATGATGCGTGGATTTTTTGTGATAAGAGAGCTGATAAGACGTATGTTTACACTACTTTGATGAGTTTAAGCTCTTGACGTTGCTTTTGTCTATTGATAAGGTATTTTGCTTAAGGAGATGTGATATGATCTTTAGTATTAGAATAGTTTCGTAGATAATAAGACTAATGGCTCTTAGATGAAACCTTTACATCAGGAACAGCATACCGCTTGATTCTGACAGAGAACTTCCTAAAGAGCTGTTCTTGAGACAGGCATATGCGTTTTGAGAGACATAATAAGTCACGTCATGTGCTGGAATGGACTCTAAGCAACTTTCGCTAGTTGAGCAGATTTCCTTCAGTGTCTTCTGCCAACAAGGGCTTTCACCCAGGTTATCTCTTTAGTGCAGACTGTGGAAATCGAAGGACGCTAACATACAAAACAATTTCGAGCGCATAGTGGTATTGAAGTCCTCTTTGTTGCTAGGTAGGACATAAAGAACACTTTGCGTGTAGCATCGTTACGTGGCTGAAAAAGTCCTTCGTGCTTTCTGTTGGGTAATAATTATGATGGCGCACTCGAACTTGCTGCAAGTGTGGCAAGAGCCTGGAACAATCCCTGTCTGGTCACAATGTAGTCGCAGAGGACTGGCGAGTTAATCAGATAGCACAGTCATTCAAGGGCCAGGCAGAGAACGAACTTTTTATAGCGGTGGGTTTAACAACACAAACATATAGAAAAGTGAGCACTATCAAGGATTCAGACATACGAGAATGGGACTCAGGAAAGAATCAGCGGCTACAACCAAGGATGTTTTTATGCCTCTACTAGAGAAGAGGCTGAGGTGCTCTATCCTGTGGTAGCAGGTACAGCTCCTGATATCATCTTGTAATGTGCCAGAGTGTTTATTCTGATTCAGGATCTGCACATTCTTTTGACGTACCCCGCCCCCCTCTAAACTTCGCAGCACTCTCGGTTTAAAAAGGCTTCGGGCCTTTGGTAACAAGGTCCCTTGGCTTAGAGGACTCTTAAACTTTCGTAGCACCCTTGTTTGAGCTGTCTCATTGATTTGTCTTGTTTTGCCACTGACCGGTTTACCGCGTGATATGTTTTTGGCCGAAAAAGTTACAATTGTAATATGTTGATGCTAGTAAGCAATCCCTTGAAGCTTTGAAGATTTGATTCAGATGGCGAGGACCATCCCTTGTTATTTAAAGTTTTTTGACTTGTATTGGTTTGAGAGGACTATAGGACTTCGGCTATTATTCATGCAAATCCCTTTATTATTTATACCATTCACTGAGTATCCAAGCTCACCCTCTTTATATATATGTAGGTGATGAGCAAGAAGGCAATGACGCCTAGATGTGATTCGTGAGCTTATTTTGGATTTTGATTATGTCGGCTTAACCATATTTACGTCGGTAGTCTTGAAAATTATGCTTCTCAATTTGTAATACTTGTATGTTGCATACGTCGGCTTGAGAAGCCTTTTGATCAAGATATGTGTTTTGTATGATTGTTATGTCGGCAAATAGGATGTCGGCAACCTGGCAGACTGTGTTCCTCGACCTGTAGTTCGTACATCTTATTAGTGTCGGCTTGTGAAGCCCTTGGTTAATATGTAAGATGTAATTTGTACTTTGCTTCGGTTGTAATTAAGTTGTGACCCATATGAAGATGGTTGCTATTTCATTCAACTTATGCACAGCTCTTGTGGACTAATTTGATTGTATGTATCGCTTCCGTACTTGTGAGCCCCATATATTTATACTCTGTTGTGTGTGAATTTTGAAAGTTGGCCTTCGGTAATCCCGGATTACTGGCCATCACAGCATCAAACTACTAGGGGCGGTTTGGGGTCGTGGCAGAATGGTATCAGAGCACAAGTTCCTTGGTATACGTTATTCACACACTTTGAGTCGTAAAGAGCATAGGATTTCCCCTTAGAAGGATGTTAGGATTGCATCATATTGCTTGCTATGTGGTCAAGGTGTGCATCATCTCGGCATGCTTAATTGTTACTTGCCTACGTGATTATTTGTTCATTTTGTTTAAAAGTCACATTTTGCATACTCATAGCATTATGAGGAGAGGTAGACCTCCAGTTGGCCGAGATCAATCCAAGGACAGATTGGACAAACTGGAAAGATTAGTTGAAGGTTTGGCCCGCGAGTTAAGGCAGACAAGACAGCAGTATGCTAGTGCTACATCGACTCAGGCCGAGCAGACAAACGGCCGAAATGCAGTTCCACCTCCACCTCCCCCAGTACCACAAGTGCCCCCACAGCCAGCTTTATATGGGGACGGCACGATAGCTTTGATCAGAGAGTTCAAGAAAATGAAGCCATCGAGATTCCAAGGGAGTATAGAGCCGATGAAAGCCGAAGCGTGGGTTTTGGAAATGGAAAAGCTGTTCGAGATCTTTCCCAGCACCGACACCCAGAATGTGACATTAGCAGCCTTTACGCTAGATGATGACACCCGCAGATGGTGGATGATGGTTCGAGAAAGTAATCCAGACTTGACCTGGACCCGATTTTTAGAATTGTTCTACACCAAGCATTTTCCCTTAAGTGTTCGGAATCGCAAGGCCACCGAGTTTCAGACTTTGACGCAAGGCAGTAGAACAGTAGCTGAATATGACCGTGCCTTTACCGAGTTGGCAAGGTACGCACCCCACACGGTCAATGATGAATATATGAAGGCTAGGAAGTTCGAAAGTGGACTCCGTGGACCGATACAAGACCGGGTTAACATGCTCAACAAGCCGACTTATGCCGGAGTGTTGGACAGAGCTATTTTGGCCGAAGTTAACTTGAACAGATACCAGGGTTCGGCAGAGAGCCAGAGGAAGAGGCAGAGTTATGACAATCGCCGAGCACAGTTTGTACCAAGAAGAAAGCGAATGTCGGCAGTTCAAGCAACCCAAGACAAGAGAGTGGTACTAAGCCGACGTGTTCCAATTGTGGGAAGCCACATTTCGGGGTCTGTCGTCGGGCGTCTGGGGCTTGTTACGAATGTAGTGAGATAGGTCATTTTCTGAGGGACTGTCCAAAGACGAGGGCGGATGAAGGTAAGAAAGATGAGAATACCTCGGGCTTCGTACAAAAGGGTAACGTGGGGAAAGGACCGATGAGGCAAGGCAAAGTCTTTGCACTGGTACCAGGAGACACTCAAAATGCTGAGACAGTGTTTGAAATTAATCCTAATCATAAATGTGAAATTTGTGTAGAAGCGAAACTAACTAAGGCTCCATTTAAATCGGTTGAAAGGAAAACCGAACTTCTAGAATTAATTCATACTGATGTATGTGATTTAAAATTTATTCAAACTAGAGGTGGCTAAAAGTATTTCATAACATTTATCGATGATTGCACAAGATATTGTTATGTTTATTTACTTAGAAGTAAAGATGAAGCCTTAGAAATGTTTAAACTCTACAAAACAGAAGTTGAAAATCAACTTGGTAAAACCATTAAAATGGTTAGAAGTGATAGGGGTGGTGAATATGATGCACCATTAAATGAATTTTGTGCACAACGTGGCATTATTCACCCAACTACAGCCTTTTATTCTCCACAGCAAAATGGAATTGCTGAAAGGAAGAATAGAACCCTAAAAGAAATGATGAATGCCATGTTACTAAGTTCAGGCTTACCACAGAACTTGTGGGGGGAAGAAATATTATCTGCTAATTATGTTTTTAATAGAATACCCCACAAGAAAACCAAAAGCATTCCGTATGAATTGTGGAAAGGTCCACCACCTTCCTACAAATACTTAAAAGTGTAGGGGTGTTTGGCAAAAGTTAAAGTTCTTGTTCCTAAAAAGACTAAGATTGGACAAAAAACAGTAGATTGTGTGTTTATTGGTTATGCTCAGAATAGTAGTGCATATCGGTTTCTGACTTATAAATCAGAAATACCTGATATAAATGTGAACACTATTATAGAGTCAAGGAATGCTGTGTTTTTTGAACATGTCTTTCCTTACAAGAAATGACAGAAATTAAGTTCACAGAAAAGAACTTATGATTGTACACAAAGTCAAGAGACTAATGACAATCAAAATACAAGAGACTAGTAATGGTCTCGACCAACAGGATTTAACTGATGATGAACCAAGACGAAGTAAGAGAGCGAAAACATCAAAATCCTTTGGTCCAAATTTTCTGACATACCTGTTAGAAAATGAACCTCAAAATTTTAAGGCAGCAATGACAGGTCCTGAAGCACCTTTGTGGAAAAAGGCTGTTAATAATGAAATTGAATCCATTATGTAAAATCATACTTGGGAATTGGTGGATCTTCTACCAGGTTCTAAATCTCTTGGATATAAATGGATATTCAAGAGAAAAATGAAAGCAGATGGTTCAATTGACAAGTATAAAGCAAGACTTGTAGTTGAAGGTTACAGACAAAAGGAAGGTCTGGACTATTTTGACACATATTCCCCTGTGACAAGAATAACTTCGATTCGCATGCTTATTTTCTATAGCAGCGTTGTTTGATTTAGAAATACATCAAATAGATGTTAAAACAGCTTTCTTAAACGGTGATCTAAATGAAAAGATCTATATGGAGCAACCCGAAGGGTTTGTAGTATCAGGGCAAGAAAAGAAAGTTTGTCGACTTGTAAAATTCCTTTATGGATTAAAACAAGCACCTAAGCAATGGCATGAAAAATTTGATCATGCAATGCTTACTAATGGGTTTAAGATAAACGAATGTGACAAATGCGTCTATGTTAAAAACACTGACCAAGGATATGTCATTGTTTGTCTTTATGTGGATGATATGCTTATCATTCGAAGTAGTCAAAACATGATCAAATCAACTAAACAGATGCTTAACAAAAGATTTAATATGAAAGATATGGGGGTCGTAGATGTTATATTAGGAATGAAAATTACTAAAACATCTGACGGATATGCATTATCTCAATCACATTATATTAAGAAAACTCTTGGTAAATTTATTAAGGATGATATGAATTTAGGTAAAACACCTGTAGACGTCAACCTTTATTTATCGAAAAATAAAGGCGATGCAGTGTCTCAGTTAAAATACTCCCAAATCATTGGAAGCCTAATGTACCTAATGAATTGTACTCGTCCTGATATAGCTTATGCTATCAGTAAATTGAGTAGGTACACTATTAACTCCGGAGAAGACCATTGGAAAGCGATCATTCGGATTCTTAGATATCTAAGATTCACTCGTGATCATGGTTTGAACTTTCCTTGATATCCAGTAGTACTTGAAGGTTATTGTGATGCAAATTGGATATCGGATACAAAAGATTCAAAATTCACTAGTGGATATGTCTTTACTTTGGGAGGCGTTGCTGTTTCTTGGAAGTCCACGAAACAAACTTGCATCGCACGATCCACAATGGAATCTGAGTTCATTGTTTCGAACAAAGTAGGAGAAGAAGCAGAATGGCTTCGTTACTTCTTAGAAGACATTCCAATGTGGCCAAAACCTGTGCCAGCTATTTGCATTCGTTGTGATAGTCAATCTGCAATAGGCAAGGCACAGAATCATATGTATAACGATAAGTCACGACATATTCGTCGTTGACATAATATCGTAAGGCAATTGTTGTCAAACGGAATAATCTCAATAGATTATATAAAATCTAAAGAGAATATTGTGGATCCGTTAACAAAAGATTTGACAAAAGAGCTAGTGTATAGTTCATCGAAGGGGATGGATTAAAGCCTATTACATAAGAGTCGTCATAATGGTAACCCTACTTATATGACTGGAGATCCCAAGAACTAAGTTCAAAGGGACAACTAAGTTATGTATGGCTCGCCATAAATCACCAAGAGATTAAAAATTTCCTACACATTCCTATGGTGAGAGTGATATCTGCAACATATGTTGTATGCAGGGGTATTAGGATAACCTTTGCTTTTAATGATTACTTATATCTTGATTGAGGCATAAATCAAGACGAGTATAAAGAGATACTCACAATAAGAATCACCTATATGAGTGTTGAACAGGGGCCGGTTCTATGAGAATGAAGAGGCTAAATTCTCTAGAAACACTTATGAAAACTAGGCGCGTTCAAGGCCAAAATGAACACAATAGTGAGAACCACAATGTGTTAGAAGATATTTTGTGTGAAATCTATTGTCTTGGTTTACACAAACGGCTGAATAATTCAAGGCATCGTGTCCATTGGTTAGCCAGTAAGTTCGATAGATTATCACTAGGGAAGGTTCAAGGCCGAAAGCTACCTATCCTGATGCAAGATATTTTCGACTTATACTCTTTCGATAAAGTCTGCATATTGTTGCATTTCCGTTGTCATCAAATTCCATTCATGTAGGGGATTGTTGGAAATGGTTATAAAATTCTGGATAAAATCGAAATTTTTTCCTAAGTTTGGTCTATTTTTTAGGTGGGCCCCGTGCGTCGATTTACGCGTGTCAAAGTGGTAACGCGTTCTATGCCGCGTTGTGATTCACGTGGTATATTTGGTTGCTCAAAACCATTACAGAGTGAATAGGAAATTGAAGCCAAAAGTGTGCTCCATGGAAATGAAGTTTTGGTGAAAATTCTTTAAAGTTGTAAAATGGCTTGTCCCACATTGATTTTGTAGGAAGTTTTGAATGGGTTTATAAGGCTTAGGTTTGGTACTTGGGGTGTGCCCCAAGGGGTACCCAAGTGTTTTAGAGGGAGAGGTTATGGGCAAAATGGGCTAGACTCATTGGACCCAAAAATCACCACGCGCGCGCCGCCGCCGCCGTCTGTTCTGGTCGGGCGGGCTGGGCTTGGGCGCAGGTGCGTGGTGTGAGGTTGGGTTGGGCTTGTTCGGCCGAATACTAATCTTTTTGAGTCAAAAACATTTGAATTTAATTTTATTTTGTTAAAATAAAATCCAGAATTCAAATTAAACCGGAATAAACTAGTTTGGTTTTTAACGTACATCCAAATAGGGCCCTTCTCGTTTTTGTATCTGTTTAAATTATGAACCCAACAGATTCAAATATGTTTGAATTCAAAACCAACAGGTTTCATACATGTTCAATTCAAAACCAATAGCTACCTTTACATCTATAAATAGACTAGCCTCCCATTTTGATTTTACTCCAATTTTCGTACTCCATCCTCTAATATAAATCTCTGCATTTTGCTGCATTTATTTTCTGAAAGAAAGAATGTAAACACGTAGTGTGTTCGTAAGGCAAACAATTTGTAGTGCTACTATTGTTTGTAGTAGATAGATCATTTCATCATGGGATATAGACGTCCAATTTCTGAAAGCACCGTGGAGAGGACGAATCTGTCTTAAGGACACAGTGTCAAACACTGGACTTGATCAGAATATAATTCAAAAAAATTAAATCAAGTAAGTTATTTAATTTATTTTCAGTGTTTTATTATTTATTTAAATCAGATTTTAATTTTGTTTTTGTAATAAAATAAAATGTGTTTTTATTTGTTTATTTTTATTTTTATTTCGAGTTTGATTTTTGTAATCAAACAAATTCTCTCATTTCCTTTATTTTTTTATATTCTGGTTGTTGTTTAGTACACAACAGAATTTAATTTATTTAAATACAGTGAAGATTGTCCAACAATAAGAACTATGAAAATCAAGCAAAATAAAATAATTAACAAGTAACCATATTATAAAACCATCATTGATAAATTTTAATACTATCATCAATTTAAATAACAAAAATTGGAAAAGCAAAATAAAATAAGAAAAACTAATTAGAAACAGAGTATAATTCTAATTGCAAAAAATCTTAGAGAAAAGCTTGATCTCAATGGAGACTACGACAGAGAGACATCTATTTTTCTCAGTCTCATGATTTATTGACAAACTGACAAAAAATAATAATAAATAAGATTTTTTATAATCAAAGAATGAAGAAAATATTAAAAAAGAATAAAAACTACGAGAACCAGCAATATTAAAAGAAGGAAAATGTTTGAGGGTCACAATTTTTGTGGTCACAATGGCTCAAAATTGTCAAAATGATGTCGTTTTGGATGCAAAACATGCTAAAACGACGTCGTTTTAACAGTTTTGAGCCATTATGGCTACAAAAATTATGGTCCTCTAGCATTGTTGTTAAAAGAATTACCAAGTAACCATAATCAAAGTATAAAACCATCACAGATAAATTTGCAACAGCTTATATGTCATACAATTAAGGAGAAAAGGAGATTGGGATAAAAGCAACTATATATATCAAATATTATCTTCAAACAAAAAAATATTGGGAAAACAAAACAAAATATTAAAAAGCTAATTAAAAATTAAGACTATAAATTCTGATTGCAAAAAATCTTGGAGAAAAACTTGATCTCAATGAAAACTGAGGCAGAGAGAGAGAGAGGCCCGTTTTTCTCAATATCAATCATTGAGATGAAAAAGTTATGAAATTCGTTCCCATGATTTCTTGACAAACAGATAATGTAATAGACAAAGAAAACTAAATAAATAATAAATTGATTAATAGAAAAGTAAATAGTTTAATAAAATTAATCAAAGAATAAAGAAAATATTAAAAACTAATTGAAACATAAGAATAAGAACGATGAAAATCAAGCAATATTAATATAATTAACAAGTAACCAAATTATAAAAGCATCATTGATAAATTTTAATACTATCATCAATTTAAACAGAAAAAATTGGAAAAGCAGAATAAAATAAGAAAAGCTAATTAGAAACTAAAACTATAATTCTGATTGCAAAAAATATTAGAGAAAAACTTGATCTCAATGGAGACTAATGGTGTGTTTGGTTGGGGGATTTGGGGAGGGATTTGGAAAGGAAAAAGGGAAAAGGTATGTGAAACTATGTGAAATATATACATAATTTATTTACATTTCACCTACCTTTTCTATTTCCCTTTCCAAATCCATTCCCAAATCCCTCAACCAAACACACCATAAGAGAGAGAGACATCCATTTTTCTCAATCTCAAACATTGAGATCAAGAAGCTATGAAATTTGTTCTCATGATTTCTTGACAAACAGACAAAAAACAATAATAAATAATATTTTTAAAAAAATAATCAAAGAATAAAGAAAATATTAAAAAAGAATAAAAACTCAATATTAAAAGAATTACCAAGTAACCATAATCAAAGTATAAAACCATCATAGATAAATTTGCGACAGCTTATATGTCATACAATTAAGGAGAAAAGGAAATTGGGATAAAGGCACCAATATGTATATATATATATATATATCAAATACAATCTTCAAACGAAAAAAAAATTGGGAAAACAAAACAAAATATTAAAAAGCTAACTAGAAATTAAGACTAAAATTCTGGTTGCAAAAAATTATGGAGAAAAACTTGATCTCAATGGAGAGAGAGAGAGAGAGGGGTCCGTTTTTCTTAGTCTCAAGCATTCAGATCAAAAAAATTATGAAATTTGCTCTCCTGATTTGACAAACAGATAATGGAATAGGCAAAGAAAAATAAATAAATAATATATTTACTAATAGAAAACTAAATAGTTTAATAAAAATAATCAAAGAATAAAGAAAATATTTAAAAATAATTGAAACATAAGAATAAGACCTATGAAAGAGCATTGATAGAGACCCCTCCAATCACTACCCCACAACCCCCACACACACGTGGCAGGTGATAATTGGAGGAGAAGGAAAAAAAAAAATAAAAGAAAAAGTAGCCAATCAAAAAAGAGATGAGGCCAAAAGGGATAAGGGGAAAGGAGGTCTTAAACATTTTTGAAATTCTTATTGCAAAAAATCTTAGAGAAAAGCTTGATCTCAATGGAGACCAAGAGGGAGAGAGGTCCGTTTTTCTCAATCTCAAGCATTGAGATGAAAAAGCTATGAAATTTGTTCTCATTATTTCTTGATACAATCAAAGAAAAATAAAATAAATAAATAATATATTTATCCAAAGAAAACTAAATCATTTCATAAAATTAATAAAAGAATAAAGAAAATATTAAAAAAAAGACAAAAACTACAACAACTAAGCAGTATTACAAGATATTACCAAGTAAGCATAATCAAATTAGAAAACCATCACAAATAAATTTGCAACAGCTTATGTCATACAATTAAGGAGAAAAGGAAATTGGGATAAAAGAACCTATATAAATATCAATATTATCTTTCAACGAAAAAAAAAAATTGGGAAAAGAAAACAAAATATTAAAAAGTTGATTAGAAACTAAAATTATAATTATGATTGCAAAAAATCTTAGAGAAAAACTTGATCTCAATGGAGACTAAGAGAGAGGGGTTCATTTTTTTTCAATCTCAAGCATTGAGATCAAAAAGGTATAAAATTTGTTCTCATGATTTCTTGACAAACGGATAATGGAATAGACAAAGAAAAATAAATAAATAGTATAATTATTAATAGAAAACTAAATAATTTAATAAATTAATCAAACAATAAAGAAAATATTAAAAAATAATTGAAACATAAGAATAAGAACTATGAAAATCAAGCAATATTCAAATAATTAACAAGTAACCAAATTATAAAAGCATCATTCATAAATTTTAATCCTATCATCAATTTAAACAGAAAAAATTGGAAAAGCAAAACAAAATAAGGAAAAGCTAATTAGAAACTAAAACTATAATGTAAAAAATCTTAGAGAAAAACTTGATCTCAATGGAGACTAAGAGTGAGAGACATCCGTTTTTCTCAATCTCAAACATTGAGATAAAAAAGTTATTAATTTGTTCTCATGATTTCTTGACAAACAAACAAAAAATAATAATAATCAATCCAAACCAAACTAAACTAAGTCTTAAGTCCCATTAAATAAGGTCGACTACATACATCATTCTTCTCCAAGCTGTTCCATCAAAGGTTATTTCGTTAATCAAATTAAGTAGATCCATATCTCTATTTACAATACTAGCTAATGTTAATTTAGGCCTGTGCGGCTCCCTAACACTTTCACGTCTTTATAAAACCATCATAGATAAATTTGCAACAGCTTATATGTCATACAATTAAGGAGAAAAGGAAATTGAGATAAAAGCACCTAGATATATCAAATACTATCTTCAAACGAAAAAAATTGGGAAAACAAAACAAAATATTAAAAAGCTAAAAGACTATAAATTCTGATTGCAAGAAATCTTGGAGAAAATCTCAATGGAGACTAAGAGAGAGAGGAGTTTATTTTTCTCAATCTCAAGCATTGAGATCAAAAATGTATGAAACTTGTTCTCATGATTTCTTAACAAACAGATAATGAAATAGACAAAGATAAATAAATAAATAAATTATTCACTCAAAAAATAAATAAATAATATATTTATTAACAGAAAACTAAATAATTTAATAAAATTAATCAAAGAATAAAGAAGATATTAAAAAAAATTGAAACATAAGAAGAAGAACTATGAAAATCAAGCAATATTAAAATAATTAACAAGTAACCAAATTATAAAACCATCATTGATAAATTATAATACTATCTCATCAATTTAAACAGGAAAAATTGGAAAAACAAAAGAAAATAAAGAAAAGCTAATTAGAAAAATTTCAGCTCACGTTAAGATTCAATATAGATGGAATCATGGGTGCGAATCTTTTATTTCCTTAGGCAACACAAGAATTCAGGTTCCTATTGAAAACAGTCTTGACCTTGCACAACTATTAACAACGTTCTGCTCGCACTCTGAGGCCTTCACTCCATATATAGTAGTATTTTTTGTTCAATAAGAAAACAAATGATTGGCCAAAGACTAATGGTCTTTTCTTTATATTTCTGAAAATATACTAATACAAATTTAGGACCCTCAAATCGAAATCCCAAACAGTTCTAATTAGTACCAAAGTGTTACAGATTTAAAGGGCCCCCCTCCAAAAAAATAAATAAATAAAAATGAAAGAGTAATACAACCCAACAAAGCTAATGTCGGTATGGCAAAGGATGGAGGCAGCTAAAGGGCTAATACTTAATATTTCAAAGGTTCTGTGAAAAAATTCAGCGCCTCCAAAGGCTCAATTCTTCAGTTGGTTAGTTTGGAGAGGGAGGATAAAGTCTACAGAGTTTATGCATTGGATTGGAGTATTGAATGATAACATTAGTTCTCTGTGTGTGTTTTGTAAGGCAAAGGTGGAAACAACTGATCATGTGTTGCTGTTATGCCCTTTGATCTGGAATGTATGGTCTGTCTTGGTGAACTGGTGGGAGGTAAAATAGGTAATACCAGGTTTGTGGAGGTGTTGTTGAACTGGTGGTTTGGAATGAAATGGAGGAAGAATGAGTTGGAGATTTGGAAGATTGTCCCTTTGGCAATGTTGTGGTCTGTTTAGAAACTAAGAAATGAATGTCTATTTAAGGAAGGTAATGTTGATCTTACAGGATTGGGGGAGTTGGTAAAAGTCAAAATTGCTCTATGGGTTAAGGCTAATATGAAGGGTATTACCTACTCAGTGCATGATGTTGTCGCAAATTTGAAGCACGTCAGAAGTTGTTTATAAGCTACTGATGTTCTTGCTGTGTGGATTCAAGGGAGATGTTGCTTACAAGAGATTTGTTTGCTGTGTGCCAATGTTATGAGGTGCAGAGATGCAGCTGATGTTGTTGGTGGCTGACTGGTCTGGTGCTGTTGTAGTATTGCTTGCTGGTTGTACGAGCGCGAAATAATCTTCTCGTATAATCCTATTGATCAAGTTTGCACTCCTCCAAACATCGTCGCTTTGCCACCTGAAAACACAAAAGTGAGCTAATCGGCGGGTGTGTGCCGGAAACCCCTCCGATACCTGAGTCAACAACTAGACAATAGACAATAGACAATAAGCTCTGTGTATTCTAGAGTAAGAATTGTGATACCTATACATAGGTCCTGCTATGAGCTTTTATAGATCCTGCCTGGCACAATCCTAGTAGAACTTCAACTCTCTTTAGTAGAGTCCTCCTAGGAATCACAAAGATAATGCTTATCTTTTTACACCATCTTCACTGTTTAACCAAGTGAGATGGTTCAACCACGGTCTGGTAACAGCATAATCGAGCTAGCACTGCCTTGCCTTACATCAGTTTTAACTGCGCTCACTTAGCTTGGTGTTACCTTGGGCATCATCTAGCTTGGTTCTCCTGCCACCTATATCTCGGTCCAGAGTACCCAGACTAGGCTACTAGCAAACATCTCTGACCGAGCTGACGGGATCAAGGACAAAGCTATGCAGACCATTACCTTGGCTCATAGCTCGGTCCATTTCAACATCTGGACTTAGCTCGGCCCAAGTTCACACGTAAATTACCTTCTCAATTGCCCCTTAATTCCATCTGCAATGCATGATTTGAGATTATTCTTCTCTAGCCGAGCTAAATGTTCAAGCCTCCAACCGAGCTCAAATATTACCGGGCTACCGATTTGCTCGGTCCAGGAACGTCTTGTCAGTTGCTCTGCACGTCGTTCCACTTCTCAAGCACGTTTGAATCGTTACTTATTCCTCTGGACACGTGGCTTGCTCCCGCTAGTCAAGTACACCTGCTACAGCCGTCTTTGTACTATGAAAATTTGAATAGTCCCGCCCATTCTCGTGCCTATACAAAAACCCATTTTTTGAATCAAACACCCTTACTGTTCATCTTCTCTCCCTCGCCTCCTTAGTCTCCACATTCACTCCTTCAATCTCAACCCAAGACCATAGCACCTGCTTCGCTCGTGTTCTTGCTGGCATTCCTACTATTTGGTCTTCGACTTCTTGTTTAAATCTGTAAGTTGCTCAAGCCCCTTCTTCCTGTTTATTCTGCGAATATATATATTATATATATTTTTTGTTCAAATTGCATTACTTTAGCTCCACGTACGTGTGTAATGACCACCAAGATTTTGAGAAAATAACAGAAAACCCAAAAACCACATGCTCAAACTCCAAAACATTTTAACTGGACTTTCAATTAGTCTAGAACACGAGCTTTTGATCCAAAATAATACTACGACCGAGTTAGGAACCTATTTGCGGTAGGCTTGCGCATGACCGAACTAGGGACCTTTTTGCTCAATAACCAAGCTAAAACCATAAACCATCCTACCTCACGGCCGAACTAAGAACGAGTTGTAACCCATTCACCCGATCTAGGGTTATGTTATTTTGCCTTTTTGCTTAGCTCGATCTAGTCATCTAGGCATAACACTTTTTATCTCCGCTTTGCAGACTTGACTAGGTTGGCCAGGCAGACCTTTGTACCTTGCCCCCTTGGCGTCATTGCTCAACCGAGCCATCAAAGTCACCTCAGCACCGAGCTAGGCTGTTGTGCTAATTTTTATACAACCTTTAAGTTTAATGGGCAAATACCGATTCTTAGTAAACTCGCCTGGGGCCATTGCCGAATTCCGAAAAGACTACCATATCCTCGACGATGTCCACATCTCCCTAGCCGAAATAGATACCACACCCTGGGGAAAATCGGGCTTCGTGCCCTTCACTGCTATATCAATTATAGAGGTTGGGCTCCAGTTTCCTGTACAGCCTCTCATATGCGAGTTCCTTAGGCAAACAAGATTATGCCCAACCCAACTCTCCACCAATACCTATAGAATAA
Organism: Camellia sinensis; assembly: GCF_004153795.1. Lineage (NCBI taxonomy): Eukaryota > Viridiplantae > Streptophyta > Magnoliopsida > Ericales > Theaceae > Camellia > Camellia sinensis. The sequence goes on from NW_021029515.1 coordinate 164,561, forward strand.
TATATGGCATCGCCGAGTTAAATCGCCGGCTCAGCCTCAACCTCGGATTGGCCGAGCTATTTCACCAATATTCGCTCAGCAAAAATGACAACGGCTGGGTGTACTATCTTAGGGTAAGAAGAGGCCAAGAGAAAATCATAAAAAACACACCAGATAACGACTTAAACGATGACGATTTTTTCTGGGTTTTGGGCAACTTTAAAGATCAGGAAGCCCAGATACCGAGCTATAATATAAACTGGAATAAAGGGACTGCTAGTAAGAATACCTTGGTTTAATTTTTCTTTGCTGTTTCGGGCTTAATTTTTCACCATGCTAACACAAGCGCTTTGTCTTTCTTTTCTATAGACTTAAACCAGCTTAAATCACATTACACATACGCCAACCAAGACGCCCTTCGTGCCGCGCTTCTATACCGTCACTGTGATTGGGCCAAGTTACTGAACTTCGAACTGTCCTACCGGTACAGTGGAAGGAGGAAGACCAGGGTGACCGATTTTCTTCTTGAACCATCACCAGAACTAGACCCAAACCTACCCGAAATCACCCTCATTCCCCTAACTGAAGAACAAGAAATGGCTAAGCACCGTGCTATCCGCGCGCCCTAATCACCGAACAAACCACAACTCCAACGGTCGAGCTGAAAACCGAGGCACCACAAGCCGGTCAGTCACACGTGGCTGTGGTGGCCCTCTCCACAACCTGAGCTTCTTCATCTTGGCCAAGCAAACGGCCACGTACGCAACGCCTGAGAGACGAGGATGACACCGAACCATCCGAGACCGAGCTTCAAGAAGCAACTCACTTCCCAGGTCACAACCGACCTAGCCCTTCAAATCCTCTTACACCGCCGGTGTGGGCACCATATGTCTCCTTCAGGGGTCGCGCAATAACGGCCTCTGGCTCTATTAGTGCCGAAAAGGATCATCTTCTGGCCTTTAATTTGGCAAAGAGTGTCTGCCTACCTGCTGACATGGAGCGGCATGAGGGCTTGACTGAGCTGAAGGCCATTCGCTCGGCGTCTAAGTCGATGATACTGGTAAACCCCAAAATTCCTATAACTCATCAAATGATACCGTGATGGTCCCAATGCTTTGGTTTTCTTGTAACCACTCTGAATGTTACGCAGGCCCTACAAAAAAGCCAAGTGGCTCATAAACGAGTGCTTGAGCTGCAAAAGACGGTGCGGTTAGCCGTTGCTGAAGCAGATGCCAAGGCAGCCGAACTAAAAAAAGCTAAGGCCAAGCTAGCCGAGCTAGAAACCGAAAACGCAAGGCTAGCCGAACTGGTCAGCACAGTAAAGGCTGACAAACAGAAAGCTTTAGCTGAGAAAAAAGACCGCTACTTGCAGGAGCTGGCGAAGTTTGAGAAAAAGAAAAATGCCGAGCTAGAGGATGTAAAGAAAAAATGTAAGACGCAGAGGACCGAGGCTTCAAGGAAGAAGATGAGACCAATGTCCAACAATGCGAAGTCGCCAAGGATATTTTCTTCAAGTGCGGCTAGAAGGCCGCTGTTGAAAAGCTCGGTTATGGACATGACTTCGAGATCTTCTTGAATCCCCCTCCCCACTTCATATCGGGATACATGACGGACTATGCTAACACGCTCCAACAAAAGTTCCTTCGAGAGGGGGAGGAGGATGAGGTCCCTGCTCCACATAACGCCCCTCCTTCCAACACTCAGCTTGGCCGTCAATCTGTATCTTTTACTCCGGCAGACTCCAGCCAAGCCTTGCGCTGGGCAGTTGACGAAGCACCTGTGCCCGAGCCTAACTAGGGGGCTTATGCTGTAACCAACCTACTAATCGGCGAAGTCCGGGTCGATTTGGACGCCGACCTTAAAAATTTGTTTGCTTGATTTCTCTCTCTCTCTCTCTCTCTCTTTTTAAGAAAATGTAATCGGGCTGCACGTTCCTCCTCTTGTATTTACTTACTAATGAAATGAAAGAAACTTTCCTTTTTACAACTTTTTGTTCGGTTCACATCCCACCTTTTGTTATCTTCTTCCAATTAATGGAAAAAAAAATTGTCTTTTTGCTCAGTTACTGTGTTTCAATGTTTTGCATCATGTCAGGCCGAACTAACTGGCATGGCCTTACCTGATCCTACCAACCTTCTTTGGCCAAGGTAGTCATCTCGGTCCAAGAGTTCGAAAAAATTTGTTGGTTAAACCGGCTAACCTTCTTCATCCTAGATCCTTATCTCGGCTGAAGAAAAAAACTAAATGTTGGTCAAACCTGCCAACCTTCTTCATCCTCGATCCTTATCTCAGCTGAAGAAGAAAAAGTGTTGGACAAACCTGTCAATCTTCTTCATCCTAGATCTTTATCTTGGCTAAAGAAGAAAAAGTGTTGGTTAAACTTGTCAACCTTCTTCAGCCTTGATCCTTATCTCGGCTGAAGAAGAAAGATTGTTGGTCATACTTACCAACCTTCTTCAATCTAGATCCTTATCTCGGCTAAAGAAGAAAAAGTGTTGGTCATAACTGCCAATCTTCCTTAGCCTAGATCCTTATCTCGGCTGACGAATAAAAAGTGTTGGTCATACCTGCCAACCTTCTTCAGCTATCCTTATCTCAGTTGAAGAAGAGAACTAAATGTTGGTCAAACCTACCAACCTTCTTCATTACCCCCAGTTGGCAATAATTATGAACAACTTTTATAGTAAAAAGAATTGTGGTAGAAAAAACTACTTGCTTTATTAGAAAAAAGAAAAATTACAAGTGTTTTAAGGAAAAGCTAAAAGTAAAATAGTTTGAGATTGGCCGTGTTCCATGGCCTGGGAATAGCTTTGTTGTCCATATCTTCCAAGTGATATGCCCATTTTCCTGCTAAACCAATCACTTTGTATAGTCCTTCCCAATTAGGTCCTAACTTGCCATCTCTAGGTACCAAAGTGTTGCCCATTACTTTGTGCAGTACCCAATCTCCAATCTTGAATTGCATTGGGTGCATTGTTTTGTTATATTTCCTGGATAACTCTTGTTGGTATGAGGCAATGTGAACTAATGCCCTTTCTCTTCTTTCTACGACAAGGTCGAGTTCCAAGGTTATAGAATCACCGTTCAAGTTTGGGTCAAAATTTTCGCTTCTAATAGTGGGGAGGTGTAACAACCCCGACCCATGATTAGCGCTAATTCATGTTTAAGTGTGCCAAATAAGTGATTAAGAAGAAATCCTGAGTTAACTATATGTGCATTGCATCATTTGTGTTTATATCTGTTTGATGTAGAAAGATCTGTTCATGTCTTAGTTTCGATTTGCGAATTGAAGGCCTCATCGGCATCCGATTCAAAAATTGACTTGATTTATATGTTAAGTAGGATTTATAGGATTTTATAGTAAGTTTAATTAAAATTTGATTCAGAACGATTAAATTAGAATAATTAATGCTAATTAATTAATCAACTCTTGATTAAGCCTATATGAGGCTAATTTGACCCCAGTAGTCATGTTTTGCACCCTAATTTTCCTTATCTTCAAGCTCCAAACGTGTGTGAGAGAGAGAGAGGAGGAGAGAAATTGGGATCAAAGGCTAGAGAAAAGGGGATTACTAGGATTATTGGTGAATTAAGGAGAATTGGAGAACTTTAACTTCAACACTTGTGAATTCAAGTCTCTAGGTAAGGAATCAAACTCTTAGTTATGTAATTGAGCCAGATTTTACAAGAATTCAAATAAATTAAATGAATTCATGTAGGATTTGAGGTAGAATTAAAGAAGGTTGAGCAATACCATGCATGCATGTTCATTTCTTCATAAATTGAGCATGGATTCAAAGAATTTTTTCATACATGTGTTCATTTCAATCATATTTTGAGAACTCATCATGTTTTCTACCAATTTGTCTAAAGTGATCAGGTTTTGGGGATGATTGAGTTCAAGGAAATGCATGCATGTCATGTTTTAGAGCATTCATGAAGGTTAAGTTGGATTTGTGACCAATTACCATCTTTTTGGGCCTTGATTTCATGAAATAATCTTTAAATCATGATGTTTTATGAGTTTCTAAATGTTTTCCAGAATTTTGGCCCAAGAGGATGAGTTTTGGGGTGTTGAATTCATGTTTTGAACTTTAGGAGCAAATCTGAAAAACCCAAAATTTTGCTTCCACACTTGAGCGAAGGATTCCACGTTCGAGCGACCACCTTTATTTTCATAATTCCGCTCGAGCAAAAGAAGTAACGCTCAAGTGAAGGTCCTGTTTTCAGCAAATTTTGTTAAGTGTTTCAAAGTACATTTTGACATCCACATTGCATCCTAGGCATTCCTAGGCCTTGGTTAAGACATCATAATGAGGATAAGACTTAGAAACACACTAAGAATGAAACGTCATGAGTTAAGTATATTCCGAGTGTGTGTTTCAATGTGTATCTGCTATGTGTTTGTGTAGGTCATACGCCATTGTAATAACCCCGACCTGTAATTAGCTACTAATCAATAATTAATGATGTTAATGAGTGGATTAAAATAAATTATGTGTTTATTCTGCACTTTGTATGATTTTGGCTTTCTATATGTTACTTATAAAAATATCTGTTTAGAATTCCACTTTAATATGTAAATTGAAAGCCTTATCGGCATCTGAAACCGAAATTGACTGCACCGATATGTTATTTGGAATTTTTAGAACCATATGAAAAATTTTATTAAAAATTGTTTCAGTCTGATTCATTAAGTCACGTTTGGTTAGCCTAATATTCTAATTTTTGTATTTTAGCACCATAAGTTTATGTTTGACCCTATAAGCTCATTTTGAGCTCATCTTCTTCATTTCCCTTAGTGCTAAAATCTGAGAATTTACTTGAGAGAGAGAGAGAGAGAGAGAGAGAGAGAGAGAAGAAGAGATTGAAGAGGAATTGAAGAAATTCACCAAGATTGGGCAAGTACCTAGCTAATTCAAGACTCTAGGTAAGACTACAACCTCTAGATTGTGTAACTAAGTCATTTAACATGAAATTTCTTCAAGATTATGAGTTTGAATGTGTATTGAGCTTAGAAGGAAGATTTGAGTGGCAATTCATGCATGCATGTACATTTTCTTACAAATTGAGCATGAACTCCAAGAATTCTCTCTTGCATGTTTGAAATTCATCTTCATTTAGGGAAATCATCAAGTTTCAAGTCATTTTGTGGTGTTTAATCATGTTTTGAGAAGTTTGATCCAAGAAAAATTCATGCATGTTGTGTTCATGAGCATTCATCATGTTTTAAGTGGAAATTGTGAGTTTTTAACAAACCCTTGGGCCATGATTTTATGAAATAATCCTTAATTCACCATGTTTTACAAGTTTATTATGTTATCTCAAGTTTTAGGGCCCAAGAGTTGTGTTTTGGAAGGTTACATTCGAGTTTTGAGCTTAGTGATCAAATCTGAAAATTCCAGAATTTGCATCTACACTCGAGCGTGAGAGTTCACGCTTGAGCGACCACTCTAGGTATGTGCACTCCGCTCGAGCGACCAAAAGTCCACTCGAGCGTGAATTGCAAGCTCCCATAAGTTTCATGTCTTTTACAGATCGCTCGAGCGAAGGAATGTGCGCTCGAGCGGCCATCCACATTTTGCATGTCTACTCAAGCGAGGAAAGATACACTCGAGTGTGGACCTTATTTTCAGAAATTTTGCCTAAGTGTTCCAAGGCATGTTTTGACATCCTCATTGCATTTTAGGCATTCCTAAGCCTTAATTAAGCCATAGTAATGAGGTTATGGATTAGAAACACACTAAGTTCCGATACTGCAAGTGTGTGTGTGTATTTTAGGCAATGTGATAAGAAAGAATAAGAAACAATGTAATGAAAGCTAAGCCTTAATGGCCACTTGAATGTGTAATGATTAGATGTGCTTGTGTTATGTATTTTATGATTGTACGTCAAGACTCGAGGACTGATTGACCGCTTACTGGAACCACTGTGAGTAACGTTATCGAAAAGATACGTTTATATGAATTATGTTCCAAATGAAATATGCTAAGTTCTGATTTCTGAAATGATATTTGTTTTCGTGAACGAATATTCCATATTTGAAATCCATTATGGCATCCATAGATAGTCCTAAGTCATGGGGGACGGCATCAAAATGCAGGTCCATGACATACAAGTAATTATGAGATCTCGTTAGCCATTTCATTGTGGTGATATGTGTTTAATCGATATCCGGAACCAATTACTCTAGTCGGAAGACGTTCTGTGATGTGTTCTATGGGATATACCATTATAATGTTCTGATATGAGAATGATTATGCTATAATCTGTTTTCCGCTTATGATATGTTCGGATTTCATTCACTAACCCCTTTACCTTAATGTTATTCATTGGGCTTTAGCTCATTGTGTGTATATATATGTATAGGTGAGCATTCTGGAGCCCGAGCCTGAAGGCTTTGTCTGGATCTGTGTTCTGTTGTCAGCCAACCATTGTGCCTCACGTGGAGGTTCCCGAAGCGTCTTGAGTTTAAGTTTTGTGGTTTCTGTTTATTTAAGACTTGTTTTGATGTCGATGGCTGTACTTAAAATATTGTGATGTGTGTGGGTATAATATATGACTACCAGTTATGGATAAAAAGTTTTAAATATTCTATTTCATATAAGTCAGCACAGCTCATTGGACAACTATATTTATGTATTTGCTTCCGTTAGCCCCTTAATCTTGTTAATCTGTTCAGAGGCCTTCGGTAGTCCAAGGATTACTGGCCGGTTACGATGCTAAACCTATAGGGGTGGGTTTGGGTCGTGACAGAGTGGTATCAAAGCACGAGTTATACCGCACACACGTGTCCATATCAGCTATAGGATGTCCTAGAAATGAAATAGGGACATTGCATTATCATGTGTAAGTATGTGAGCTATTATGAACACGTCCTTATTGAGAATGAATCGAAATGAAACCTTTGTGCATGATCAAAAAAGTTAAGTGGAAATAACATGTAATGTTAATTTCAATATTGAATGTGGAATCTATGTGAATATGAACGTATAAAAGTAAGGGATCACGTGACTGTATCTGAATTGAAATGAAAGTATAAACACGTCTGATATGGAATGAAATGTGAGAACAGTGAGAACTTTCCTTATATTAATAAGCACCATGTTTGTGTGTAGCCAATGGAAAGGACAAGGAGTATAGACGAATCTGAATCTTCTTACGCTAGAATTAGCTGGTTAGAAAGAATGGTTGAAGCCTTAATCGAAAATCTAAAACAACAGCAACAAGGGCAAATACATGTGTTTGAACCAGCTCATTATGATATGATAACACTGACACAAAAATACAATAAGATGAAACCACCAGAATTTTAGAGGGGTATCGAACCGTTAAAAGCTGAGGCTTGGGTCTTAGAAACTGAGAAAATGTTTGAGGTATTTCCGTGTATTGAGACACATAAGGTTTTGTTGGCAACATTCACACTTAAAGAAGAAGCTAGGAGATGGTGGATGTTAGTGTGAAATGATAATGAAGGTGTGACATGGGATAGATTTAAGGAAATTTTCTTCGAAAAATATTTTCCCCAATTCATCCGGGATAGGAAGGTATCCGAATTTGAACAACTAAAACAAGGCAAAATGACTGTGGCTGAATATGAAACAAAATTTACTGTGTTAGCCCGATATGCACCCCACATTATAGACACCGACTACAAAAAGGCTAGAAAATTTGAAGGTGGACTTGACTTAGATGTGTTTAATCGAGTTGGCGTATTAAAATTGCCAAAACACGTGGATGTTCTTGATAGGGCCTTAATGTCCGAGGCAAACATAGCAGCCTTGAAAATATCAAAATCAACATCATCAACTGAATCAGAAAGAGCGAAACAGAAGAAACAGAAGGTTGAAATGACTAGTAATTCGATAACTTATGCGAATGAAAAGTCTAGGGCGAAAACTGTGAACAAAGAAAGCCGGGGAAGTATTGTGAACAATGGTATACCTATTTGTAAAGAATGTGGGAAACAACATTGGGGCATTTGTCGTAGCCTGTCAGGGGCCTGTTTAGGATGTGGTCAGAGAGGGCACTTGGCTAAATCTTGCTCGCGAACTCATCCGAAAAACACTAGGCCTAATGCTAGTACGACTGGTTCTGTTCTTACACCCTAATTCCAGAAAATGCTCAGAATACCGAAACAACTAATGCAGGTATTACCTTAACTATGTGCAACTGTTTATATGGGAATTTGTGTTGAAGTGTACATTCATTAACTTGATATAGATTATGGACATGTTAATTGAACCAATTGAATTATTAAAATTATGAACCCCTAGTTATTGACTGCCTCGAAAACTTGCTAATTTTATGTGAAATGCCCGAAGCCCTATAACGAATTACCTGAGCCATGGGAGTTGTTGAGACTTATGGACAACGAGAACTTGCTAGGTTAAATTCTTGTACTGTATTGCAAAATTTAATATGAACTGTTAGGTTTGACCTTTGAACTATGCTAGAACCATTGAACCGTGGTTAATAAACACTTAGAGACTTACTGGTTAATATGAACTATCGTGACTGACCTATTGAACTGTGCTCAAACTGTTAAATATGGGGACACGCTATGATTGACTGTATATGGAATTTGTTTGGACCTACATATATCTATACCTTTGTATTGGGATGTTGATTGATTCAAACTTGACACGCTCTTTATATCTAGACTGAGTGGACTTATGACTTGTTGCCTTAACTATCATATTTGGAGAAACTGTTTTGTGTTCATCTGTACATAGACCTCGTGAATCTGTATTGGAAAGGTTATTAGACTCTGAAAAATCTAGAAATCCCCTAGATGTTGATTTGTGATTATGTATCAATTTTAAGCAGAATATAACAATCCCAATCAAACAATCAAGACCAAGAAACACAGCGATTTAACGTGGAAAAAAACCACAATTGGACACCTCCAACTGTGATCAAAAAACCACGGGCAACAGCCACAAGAACAATCCACTAAGAAGATTTAAAAGAATTACACAGGTATACTCTCAATTACCTAGCGAATCCACAACGCCTAATTGAACCAACCTCTATGTGCCTCTTCCAACCCCATCTTCACCACGGAATTGTCTTTCTGATGAGCCACTCTGGATTCCACCACAGCTTCAGGCTCGAATTCTTCAGAATACACAACTGAAGAACAACACTCTCTTTTGTAGAACAAAACACAACCTTTGATGTACTCTCTTTAGAACATGAGTTGAATACTCAATAAAACATCAAAGAAAACTCACAAAGTATCCCCAGATATAAACCCTACAAACCAAAAAGAAGATCTGGAGAAGTAATCCTAAAATCTGACCCAACACACAAATTTATAGAATCTGTCCCGCGATCTCCGCTCGAGCGCCCAACAGCCCGCTCGAGCGTCTTCAGTAAAATCTGCGCGTGATATAACAGAGGTCCGCTCGAGTGCCAGAAATCCCGCTCGAGCGCGAAATCACACAGCTCAGTACTTTTGCAGGCGACCAAAACTGCTGGAACCAGGAATTCTCCGCTCGAGCGCGGGTATGTCCGCTCGAGCGGACAGGCAACTTGGAATGCATTTTTGCATTTTGCTTCGGGGGCGCTGCCCCGGACCCGCCAAGGGGCGCTGCCCCCTCGACCCCCGCGAGCTGACCGGGCAGCTCGATCCCCGTCATAATCAGCGAAGTGGCAATCTTGAAAGCTTTATCAACACAAACTTCTCTGAAAGGCTTGATTCAGGTTGGATTCGCATCTAAACACTCAAAGTCTCACTAAAATAAAAATGCGAATAAAATTACAACTCAAAGGAGTTTTGTCAAACGGGATTGCCAAGAATTAAAACCTAACAGACTCTGAACATGCACATATATGACTATACCTTTGCTCATAATGATTGATATGATTATTTGTTTGATAACTTGACCGTTGGGACTATGACTCTAGGATTGTGTGACTAAACCCTAAATGATAAACTCTAAACTGAGGACTGTGATTGTTGAACATTGACAAGACTATTTGACTAGACCAGTGAGCCCATGCTTTAATGATTGTATGACCGAGTTGAAACTTCTGTATAACGATCTGCTATTGTGTACCTTATGCTTACATGAAAAAAAAAAAAAAACTCATTTGGGAAATTACTATATTGACCGTAATGCTTACCTCTCGATGTGAATAACTGCATGCATGTGCATTTACCTGTAGAATTATTGGGAGGAAACACATTATATATGACCTAGAACACTTTGACGCGAACTACTATGATACATGACTCTGATGTGACTTTGAGAATTGATAAACTTAGAACAATTGTAGAACTACTGACTATGCACCTAAGCGAATGGAGTATGAACTATAGAACCAAATGTGTTTCGCTTGGAAATAATAAGGATAGAACTTTCACCTAATCTAACCTGATAGAACCGTGGTTTGATGAGACCTTTGTTTAACTGATGGAACTTTTGTTTGATGACTCACGCTTTGAGTTTTTATTCGATATGACTGGGTAGAACTTTCATCTGATATGACCTGATTGAACTTTCATTGATTTGATCTGAGGAGACCCTTATTGAAAACCATTATCTGATTTGATTACATTGGGGGGGATTGTAAATTACTTATGACTAAATGACAAGGCTGTGTTGCTAAGGGAACCAACCGAATGAAAATTTGAATTAATCCCGAACACTTAGAAAGAATGTGAACCGTCAACAACAGACTGGTTTGATTATAAAATCTGACTATCCGGAAGTATATATAATCAGTATGATTGTGGCGACGACGATAGTCCGCCAAGACGAACAGAAAAGCAGTCCCTCCTCCAACGATCCCCCCAACTGCAGGTATGCTGTCGCTCTCTGTCTCTCTCTCTCGCTCTCTCGCTTCAGCCTCTCTTGTTTCTATTTCGCTATGTTCCCAAATGTCGTATACTCTGTTTGGTTTATATGTATGTATGAACTCTCTCTCTCTCTCTCTCTCTCTCTCGCGCGCGCGCTCTCTCTGTCTGTGTGTGTGTGTGTGTCTGTCGCTCTGTCTGACCATTGTCGTTTTTCAATTTGTCTTCAACATTCGAGTTGTGTAAATTTTTGCAGAAACTCGCCTATGTACTATGTTGGGGGTTTTAGGGCCTTCTTTCACCTACCGAGAGCAGTTTAGCAATATTGCGGGTTGTCTGTTGGTGAGGGGGGTGTGGATCTCATAACCATGACTTCTATGCTCTAGTTTTTGTATATGTCAACAATCTGCTATCTCTCGCTCTCGCTTTCTGTTTGTCTTTGTCGCTGTGTGTGTGTATCACCACTTGCCAATTTGAACATATTATGTGTTGTAAAACAAAAAATTACAACGCATTTTTTGGGGGGATTAACAACAAAGTCCCCTAAATAGGATGAAGTAGTCTGTTGAATTGAACAAGTTGGAAGTATTCTGATAAAGTATTCTGTCTGTCTCTGTGGTTATAATTGTTGAATACGTTGACATGAAATTATCATCTATACTATTCTTGTAAATTTGGTGAAATTAGCTACAAATGCTACCATAGTGATTTCTACGAACACATCACAATAAAATTGGTGAATAATTAGTCATTTTCTTTTGTTTATGTGGCAGTCTGGTTCTCCTTGTTAATCTTTTGAGTAAGGTGGATTCAATCCCTATAATGAAAAAGGAGGGGGGAGGGTAAAGAAAATTTGTCACTAGAAAACAACGAATCATACTTCTTTTCCACAACAAACACATCTTGCATATGTCTCAGTGTTTAAACAATGTACTTCAACAAAAGATTTTTAATCTATTTAAGGTAATGTTGGTTCTTTACTATGCATTTGATGGAGCTATATTTTAAATTCACAAAAACCTACAAGGTCTTGATTTTTCTGCTTGAGGCTTTCTTGTTTTTCGACACAACGTGCTAATATGGTGCTCCTTCTAGCGGATCAAAAACTATATATGTTGGTCCTTGTTAACAATTCCAGAATTATTTTATTTATTTGTTTTGATTTTTTCCAATACTGTCTGCATTTTCAAATGATGTATATGTGCAAGTAATGGATATTATTTTTCCTTCAACATGTGTGTTTATCCTTCATCAAGGCTTCTGGATACAATTTTTTTCTTCTATGTTGGTTTGTTGTGTTAATTCTTATACAAATTTGTTTGCCAAGTTAGAATGTTAACGGAAAACAAGTATAATGTTACATGAATAGCTAGGGAAAACATAATTTATTAGAGTTTGATAAAACATTTTGTTGTATGTTGGTGTGTTTCTGTTAATTCTTGTACATATAACAATTGGTTTTTACTCTTTCTCAGTTAGAAATATAATTGTACGAATAGGGATTCATAAATTGTGCACCAAGTAAAGAAAACAGAAACAAAAAATAATTTTTTTTCAAATATTTTTTTGTCCCAATTAAGTTTTTTCATTTTTTTCCCAAATAATTTTGTTTCAACTAAATTTTTTTTTCAATTATTTGTTTTGAGAGATAATTATATTTGTCAATTATTATTTTTCCAAATAAATTTGTTTCAATTAATTTTTTTTTCCAATTATTAGTTTTTTCAAATAATTTTTTCCCATTTAATTTTTTTCATTTTTTCTCAAATAATTTTGTTTCAATTATTTGGTTTGGGAGATAATTGTTTTTTTCAATTATTATTTTTCCTAATAAATTTGTTTCAATTAAATTTTTTTTTTCCAATTATTGTTTTTTTCAAATAATATTTTTTTCTCAATTAAGTTTTTTTTTTTTTTGGGATTAATAATTTTGTTTCAATTATTTGGTTTGGCATATAATTTTTTTTTCCAATTACTATTTTTCCAAATAAATTTGTTTCAATTAAAAAAAAATTTCCAATAATTTTTTTTTCAATTTTTTCTTTCCCAATTAATTTTTTTTTTCATTTTTTCTCAAATAATTTTGTTTCAATTAATTTTTTTCCAATTATTTGTTTTGGGAGATAATTGTTTTTTTCAATTCTTATTTTTCCAAATAAATTTGTTTCAATTACTTTTTTTTTTTCCAATTATTATTTTTCAAATAATTTTTTCTCAATTACTTGTTTTGCAATTAATTTTTTTCCAAATAGTGTTTTTTCAATTCAATTTTTTCCAATTACCTTTGTCCCAAATAAATGTTTTTCAATTAATTTTGTGTTTGCATTAATTTTTTTTCAAATAATTGTTTTTTAATTAATCTTTTTTTGAAATAGTTTTGTTCCCAATTATTTTGTTTTCAATTTTTTTCAAAATAAATTAATTTTGGTTCATTTTTTCAATTAATCTTTTTTTGAATTTTTTTTTTCAATTAATCATTTCTTTATTTGTTATGGACATAACAAATGGCGTGCACTAACAAAAAGTGTTAACACAAGAAACTTGTTTACACAACAAACTTATCCCATAGCATAAGTGTCACACCCGTTTACCTGTTTTGTTGTGCTTGTCATGTCATCAAACAAGTCATCATAGACTATATGGCCTCATTTATGTCGACTGCGAAATCAACACAACCAGGCCCTATGTGTGCCTGTGGGTATGGGCATTGTGTGGTCAAGATTTATTGGTCCGCCAAAAATCCAAGACGTGCGTACTACCAATGCCCTCGTGGAGTGGTGAGTACAAGCACCTTCACCTTGTTTGGGATTATTACCTTGTCAAACCGTCACTAATAATTTCATAATTTTTTTAACCTCAGCCATGTGTCAATTGGATTGGGTGGTGTGACGAATATGGCCGACAAACGGCTCCTGAGAATGACAGAGACAATGTTCATCGTTTTGAGACGCGTTTGATTGACATTGAATAGAGTCTGCGTGTACTTAAAGTTGTGACATGTTTTTTGTCCATCATTGTTGTTATTTTGTTGTTCCGTATGTAATATATGTATCCGTGTTTAGATGGTTACTGTACTATGCTTTCCGTATGTGATATATGTATCCATGTGTAGTTGGTTACCATACTATGCTTTCCGTATGTAATATATTACTTATCCGTGTGATTTAATATTGCGATACGTAATGTACAAACATAATAATATATGGTTAACACAACTACAAGTAATGCACTGATCAACTAATATATTACGCAAATTATAATGTTCTATAGTCACATGGCTTCAACTCGATCCAGCTCTCGTACCCCTTCCGGGAAAGAGAAGGGCCTAAAACCTCATCACAAAGCCAATTGGGATTGGGAGAACACACGTATCTATTTGGAACTTGTTGTTAAGAAAATAGACGCAGATAGCAGGTCGCACATGTCAATTAATCCGAATGGGTACCGGTCTTTGGCTAAGACTTATGAGGCAGCAACTGGGTTGACGCATACCATCAAACAACTTAAAAATAGGTACAATTAACTAAAGGCGAAGTGGCGTGCATGGTTGAAGCTAATGGATAGCCGCAAGGGCCCCACTGGAATTGGGTTTGACCAAGAGACTGGGTTGATCAATGCGTCGGATGAATGGTGGGCTAGAATGGAGAAGGTAACGATTTGAACTTATGTTTACATAATTTTGTGTTTCACTTAGAACGACCCAACTATGCCATAAACAGATGTCAAACTCCATAAACATATATTTTCATTTAAAGTATACTGTTCATGCCTACAATATTCAAATAAACATGAAACATGCCATGACAATTCCATAATATTGTGGTTTTTTTTTTCCCATATATAAGCACGTCAACTATGCATGCTTAAATTGTTCATTACTGATGTGCATACTCCATGTACATAAGTTATTTAGTTTGCTAATGGTGTACTCCCATTGTATTGTATTACAGGTTGACAAAGAGTGTTGCAAGTTCAAAACAAAGCGATTGGATCATGAGGAGTTGATTCGTCGTGTATTCACAGGGGCTGCGACAACGGGTAAAAATGCTTGGACGCCTGGCGAGACGCGAAACTAGCTGGAGGTGGAAGGGGAGTCCGACAGTGCCGACTTCTCTACGGACAACAACGAATTGGGTGCCTCTGAAACGGAAAACTTGATGAAATCTGCTATCCTTAACGCATCAAGTAGTGGCACCAAAAGGAGGCACTCATCCGTCATAGCCGTGCAAAAAAAGTGAATCACCGGGGCAGAAGCATTGGCAACAAGCATGGATGATTTGGTGAATTCAGTGAAGACACAAAGCAAGGAACTCACTGTAAACCATGTTGTCAGTGGCCAAAGTGTCACTATGGTCAAAGCAGTTAGACGTCTTTATGAAATCCAAGGACTTGACCAAACTAATCTACTCCTCCATTTTGGTATTTCACTTATGGAGGTGCCCAATAATAGGGAGATGGTTATGAGTATTCCTTCCGATGAAGGCATTATCGGCTGGCTCCAGGTGAAGCAACAAGACAAAGAGAGGACGACAACAGTTCTAACTCTTGCAAGCATATTGCGCAATCAAGGTCTTCATTTCTAACTATGTTTTGTGTTGGACTTCTTTTCTGTTATGTGTTGGACTTCTTTTCACTTATGCGTTGGACTTCGTTTCTAACTATGCTTATGTGTTGGACTTCGTTTATATTTGCTACAGACCTGCCTTCTTATGAAATGCTTTGTGTTGGACTTCTTTTCGCTTATGTTGGCTTTGTATTTGCTAAGGACATGATGTTTTTAACTATGCTTTGTAAGGAGAATTGGTAGGGAGATGGTTATGCTATTCTTTTCGTTTGCCTAGTTTTAAAATTATGGATGTGCATTGGTTGGGTATTGGCTATGGTTGGATTTTAAAATTTTAAATTTCAATAAACCATGAATCTGATTACACTCTGCCAATTTGCAGCTTCATAGTTATGTAAATAGTGGTTGTAAATCAGTTGTACTCAACCATTTGAACAAAAGCGTTGCTACTTGTAGAGAGACATGTGAAGTTTACTGAAGGCTTCAACTTAAAAAGTGGAAGTTAGACCCTTTATAAGGTACTAAAAAAAACAAAAGAATTTAAGTTATTATTTCTGTATATTTTATTTGAACGTTGTTTTTTATATATGTCATTGCAATTTCTATATTGCTTATTAGTCAGAAAAAAGAAAAAAAATTACTACAAGTTACACCCTTTGTAAGGTAGTAAAAAAAAATATGATGTGTTAACGTGTGTTGGGAAAACTCAAATAAATGTATTGAAGATTTCACCATTGGTAATAGAACAACACTATACAATAGAAGCTCTCAGAAGGATGGCAAAGGAAATCAATTGATTATTTATGCATAATATTTCTGTAATTGACAGCCTTTACTTTTGATTGCTGTTTAATTTTTGCATGTTTAATTTTGCCAGAGTAGTAGTCTGTCATGTATGCTTCTGATTTTATTTGAAGTTATGTGATTTAGGCATGGAAAGCGATGATGACACCGATGCACGGATGCAGGAAATGTGTGATGATGTCGCAGCGCTCGCAATCGAGTGGCAGACTGAAATGAATAATAATTATGTTGAAGCGTACAGAATTGCCTCCGACTACTACAAGGTGCACGTGCTTAAAGTCCCATGTCGCACGTCCATCTTGACGGGGAGGGCATGGATTTTGGAAATGTATAATGGGCACAGTGGTAGATTTCGCTATGAACTGTGCATGGCCAAACATGTTTTTACTTGTTTATGTGCCACACTAGTGAACGACTTTGGGTTACATGTACCTCAGCGGGACCACGGCTTGCACATTGAGGGCAGTGTTACAATCTTCATTCATGTTCTAAAAAACTTGCCTAACCGAGAGCTTCAAGAAAGATTCCAACACTCCGGTGAAACAATATTAAGCCATTTTCATAATGTTTTGAAAGTAATGAAAAAGTTTACCATCGCGCACTGTTGGCCGTCCACAGATTTCCAAAACAAGAGGGATCCCTACCTGCAGACCCAACCACAATATTTTCCATTTAAGGTGCGCAAAAAATGCAACAATTCGAGTTTTTTTTTTCAAATTCTACAAAGATGTGACTTAAAAAATGCAAGGCTATAATGCATAACTTCATGGTACTAATAGGTTGCCTACTTGTTTGAATTGTGTAGGATTGTTTAGGTGCCTTGGATGGGACACACGTGCCAACGTGCATAAAGGAGTCGAAAGCAGCCCCGTATTTTAGCCGAAAGGGTTGCCACACTCAAAATATTTTGGCAGTGTGTGATTTCAATATGTGTTTCGTCTTTGTGTCATGCGGTTGGAAGGGTAGCATGCATGACAACCGGATTTTAAACATTGTCACCAAGGATCCGCAATATAATTTTCCAATTAAAGTGGATGGTATGTACGAACAGTTGATTTGTTCAATGCCATAACTTGTTAAATTTGTTTGCCCACACGTGAAAGAAATATGTATTAATATGTACACATTCACAGGTCGCTATTATCTTGTGGATAGTAGATACAGTAATAAGAAGGGATTTCTTGTACCATATAAGGGCAACCACTATCACCAACCACACTTTCAATGCCACAAGCCGAGGAATCGTGATGAGTTATTCAACCGTGTCCACTCTTCATTACAGAGTGTGATTAAGTGAGCATTTGGCGCTTGGAAGTCGCGGTGGAGATTCTTGCACAACATGCCTCGGTTTGACGTTCGTAGAGTACAGGTGCCGTTGGTGGCTGCATCTATGGCATTACATAATTTCATACGCAGAAACTGCGAGGATGATGTGTTAGTTATTGCTGTCAGAAATGCGACAGAGTACACGTATGACGATATTCCCGATCGCGCAGATTTGGCTGCCCTAGACGAAGCCGTCATGCCTACGGACGAGGACATTGAAATGGCAGAGGTGCGTCATCGGATAAGGGCAGAGTTATACCAAATTCGGCGCAATGGTAGGTAGTCGGACAATGTTGTTTAGCATGGCTGCTTTTAAATGTTTTTCGTAGTATGTGTTTTGTGAAAACCGTCACTAATGTCTTGTTTTGTAATGATATATGCATAACCTACTAAACTGTTTACATATTTTAAGATGTCGTACGAATTTAAAAAAAAAAAAAAAAACTTTCGAAATTGTCGTACTTTGCATTCGTGTATGGTTAATGCAAATTCAATATTTCATGGATTGTCGTAACGAATTTCGTCACACATATTACATGCATTAACTGTAAAGTTCGTAATTATGCCCAATTACATCACGTAAAAAACATGGCCCGAAATTTTCTTCAACCAACTAAAACAGAAAAATCAGTATTTGACAAATAAAATAAAAAAGGGAGATCTATTTGAAAATATAAATAAACTACTTCCAATATTGCGCAATTGACTATAATTTCAATTTTATTTTCCAAGTTTCATCCATAACACCACAAACATTACCAAAAAAAGGTGAATTTTATTCATTACAAAATTTGTTTTCCAAAATGTTATGGACACCAAAGAAATTACCATGTGTGTGGACCGTACACCTATGTCAATTTTTTGAAAAAAAAAATTGAAAATTTACCAATTTTAAAAATTGAGAATTTTTGAAAGAGTATGGGTGTGTGTGGTTTGGTTTTGGGAGATAAATTTTAAAAAAAAAATTGGGGAAAGCATTTACCAATTTTTTTTGTTTGTTTGGTTGTATATTTTGAAAATAGTTTTCGAGTATGGGAATTTAAAAAGATTGTATATTAGTCTATACTTGAGTGGATGTGTGTGAGAGATAAAAGTGATTCAGAAGGAAAGCGGAGAAAAAAAAAGTGATTGATTTATGTGTTAGAGATGGAAAATGATTTTGATTTTTTTTTTTTCAAAACCACTAAACCAAATAATATTTTTAGAGTTTTTCCCCTACATTTCTTTTCCAAGTTTCATCCATAACACCACAAACATTACCAAAAAACAGGTGAGTTTTATTTATTAAAAAATTTGTTTCACAAAATGTTATGAACACCAAAGAAATTACCATGTGTGTGGACTGTACACCTATGTCAAATTTTTGAAAAAAAAAATTGAGAATTTACCAATTTTAAAAAATTGAGAATTTTTGAAAGAGTATGGGTGTGTGTGGTTTGGTTTTGGGAGATACATTTTAAAAAAAAAATTGGGGAAAACATTTACCAATTTTTTTGGTTTGTTTGGTTGTATATTTTGAAAATAGTTTTCGAGTGTGGGAATTTAAAAAGATTGCATATTAGTCTGTACTTGAGTGGATGTGTGTGAGAGACAAAAGTGATTCAGAAGGAAAGCGGAGAAAAAAAAAAGTGATTGATTTATGTGCAGGAGATAGAAAATGATTTTGATTTTTTTTTTCAAAACCACTAAACCAAATAATATTTTTAGATTTTTTCCCCTACATTTCTTTTCCAAGTTTCATCCATAACACCACAAACATTACCAACAAAAGGTGAATTTTATTCATTACAACATTTGTTTACAAAATGTTATGGACACCAAAGAAATTATCATGTGTGTGGACCGTACACTTACGTCAAATTTTTGAAAAAAAAATTGAGAATTTCTTTGAAGTCCGTACAATAACAACTATGAAACATGGGTACTTCCAAAAACATGCCGTACCCGTATTGGGTACTTACCGGCGTACCGTACCTCATATGATACTTCTACATACGTACCGGGTACACGAAACACATACCTAAGTTTTTTCTTCTTAATTTTTGACGTACCCAAACGTGCCTAGTATGTATCTAAGCCGTACCGTATCTCAGTTGAAACAATATTTTCCTTCTACTACAGAGATAAAACTCATCTCATTAGCTTTCTTTTTTAGTTTTTGTTTTATGCTTAGCATGATTTTAAAATTAAACTATAGTTTGTAAGTTATTTAATATATTGACATTTATTTTGATTTATACTTTTCCTTTTGGCATTAAATGTTAATTATAGGTTGGACCTTAACAAATTAAACCATTTAATTAACTTTTGCATTACTCTAAATTAAAAATAAATATTTTTTACAAGCGTACCAAGCTGTACCCATACCCTATTTTTTTTTAATTTTACCGTATCGGCATACCCGTATCATACCAATACTAAAACTCGTACCCGTACCTGTGCTTCATAGGATAACAACATAGTTTTTGGGGGTCGAAAGAGTATGGGTGTGTGTGGTTTGGTTTTGGGAGGTAAATTTTAAAAAAAAAATATTGGGGAAAGCATTTACCAATTTTTTAGGTTTGTTAGGTTGTATATTTTGAAAATAATTTTCGAGTGTAGGAATTTAAAAAGATTGTATATTAGTCTGTACTTGAGTGGATGTGTGTGAGAGACAAAAGTGATTCAGAAGGAAATGGGAGAAATAAAAAGTGATTGATTTATGTGTAAGAGATACAAAATGATTTTGATTTTTTTTAATTAAAATCACTAAACCAAATAATATTTTTACATTTTTTCCCCTACATTTCTTTTCCAAGTTTCATCCATAACACCACAAACATTACCAAAAAAAGGTGAATTTTATTCATTACAAAATTTGTTTTACAAAATGTTATGGACACCAAAGAAATTACCATGTGTGTGGACCGTACACCTATGTCAAAGTTTTGAAAAAAAAAATTGAGAATTTATTTCAAGTCTGTACCATAACAACATATTTTTTGGGGGACGAAAGAGTATGGGTGTGTGTGGTTTGGTTTTTGGAGATAAATTTTAAAAAAAAAAATTGGCGAAAGCATTTACCAATTTTTTTGGTTTGTTTGATTGTATATTTTGAAAATAGTTTTCGAGTGTGAGAATTTAAACAGATTGTATATTAGTTTGTACTTGAGTGGATGTGTGTGAGAGACAAAAGTGATTCAGAAGGAAAGCGGAGAAAAAAAAAAGTGATTAATTTATGTGTAGGAGATAGAAAATGATTTTGATTTTTTTTTTTCAAAACCACTAAACCAAATAATATTTTTAGATTTTTTCCCCTACATTTCTTTTCCAAGTTTGAACCAAACAAGGCCTACATGTTGTTGCATATGTGTTGGCGTCAAAATCCTGAAATTAAAAAAAATAAAAAAATAAAAAAAATTAATTAATTAACAATACATCACAACACAAACAACAGTTGTGATTTTGCAATTACATGCATGTGGCCACGTGTGCTACTTTGACATTACTTTCACATTAGTCAAAAAGTGTACTGTAGTTGTACATTGCTGAATAAAAAAAATAAAAAAATATTTGTCAAAAGTTCCAACGGACAGTAGCTACATGTCTGCACCTGTCTCCATTGATTTCCCACACGATTTCCGTGCAAGGGGAAAAATGTGAAGTTTCAAACTTTCATTTTTTTATATTATTTCCTTACACATTTGTTCGTAAAAATTCAAAAAGTTCATCCCAAACATATTAGTTTTTTTTAGCTCATATTTTAGCCAAATAACCAAAAAGTTACTAAATTAGTATGTTCCCAAACGAGGCCTCTGTTTCTGTATAGACATCATTCAACAAAACCTTTACTCTGTCATTATTCACTGGGCTTTCACTCACTATTTACATTATGTATGTAGGTAAACAGGCGCGTGACTAGGCCTAAGCTGTTGCCTAGAGAGTTTGGGTCAACCAGTCACCGTGCCTCTCGAGGAGGTTCCTTTTTGAGATCCGATCAAGTTTTTGAAAAACAAGTCTTTAGGACTTTTGTACCTTCTTATGTTTATACATCACCAAATCCACATATACAGTATTTCTTTAGGACTTTTGTACATTCTTATGTTTATGTTTTGTCAGAACATGCTGTAGAAATACTGTATATGTGGATTTGGTGATGTATGACTAATGTATATATATAATGTCACTCTTACGTATCGAAGTTTTAAATTTTTATTCTATGTATGTCTGCACAGCTCTAAGGACTATAAATATTTCTAGATTTGCTTCTGCAATCCCTTATTATATGATATTCAGTTTAGAGACCTTTGGTAATTCCAAGATTACTAGCCGGTTACGACTCTAAACCTAAAGGGCGGGTTTGGGTCGTGACACACTCTCTCTCTCTCCTCTTCTTGTTTTTCTTCTTCTTCCTAAGATCTAGCTTCTCATTCTTCAAGGTGGCTATCACCATGTCTTTGACGCAAGCAGAGGGCAACTGACTTAGCCTCCCCTTGATACACTTCACTGATATGATGTATAGATTCTTCGCCCTTGTGTTGTTCACACAGTTCACCATCATCCTTGGTTGTTGCGCTCATGCGTTTGATGGAGGACCCATATGGGTTATCGTCGGAGTCACGAGATTTGCGGAAAACAGAGAAGAATCTAGAAAGAGAGAAGTACTTGGGCTTTTTGATCTGGTGGTGGTTGTGAAAGGTGGTGTTGAGGCGTTTGAGTTCGTCGTCTTTGGCGATGGAGTTGGGTTGGGAGGAGTCACAGTTGGTGGTGGTGGTGGTGTCAGAGGAGGATGTGCTAGAGGGAGAGAGACAGAGGGTGCAAACCATAAAGAGACGAGGGGAGAGGTGGAAGAGGAGGAGTTAGCCTTTGTAGAAGAGCTCGTCGACGGGGCAGAGATAATGGTGGGTGGTGGTGGTTGAGGAAGAGGAGATAGTGGTGAAAAGGTTGGTGGGGTAGGGTTTGGAAAATTAGGGTTAGGGTTAGGGTTAGGATTTGGGAAATTAGGGTTAGAATGTTAAAGATGAGGGTAAAAATGTAACTTTATGTTTGGATAAAATTGGAATCAAGAAAATAAAAAAATAGGGGTCCAAAGTGTTAATCATGTTATTTTATTTTGATGATGTCTAAAAATTATTTGAAAATTTTAGATTTTTGAATATACATATTCTATATTATTTGATACAAAATATTATCTATTTAAAATATAGGTTGTATGATATATTTGTTATAAATATTATTTAAATGAAAATATTTTGAAAATATTACTATTCACGTATTGACAAATTTAAAGTTGATTAGTTGTATTATATTGATAAAGTTGATTGATTGGTTGGTTGGTCATTATTCATCTTTTGACAAATTTGATATTGATGAATTGTCTTCTTTTGACAAAATTGATATACCCACATGGAGTGTTAGGTTATGTTTAGTTTAAAATCTCTACAACATATATAAAAATTTAAAAAGGGTATATATGTTCAGATCTATTATAAATATTACTTAAAAAGATTTTACTATGTATGTAAATATTTGATTAGAATATTATAAATAATGTATATAATATAAATAGAATACATCATGTGAGCAATTAGATTTTTTACACTACATTGATTATATCATGTTACATATATGCATATTGGCATGTGAAAAGTCATACATGACATCATTTCCATTAACTCTTTTTTTTGCTTTTTAGTACAAATTTGACTAAAGCTTAAAGGTGCTCAAATTTGCAAGATTACAGATTTTCTTTTCGTGGGATTTTCTTCCACATAGATTCAGCTGACGTCTCAATGAGCGTCTGTCTCTTCCAACGGATATATTTTTGTGTATAAATAGAAGTGTTTTGTGTGAATAAAAAAATGAAGAACTTGAAGAAAAAAAATCGGTGTGCTCCAAAATTTTGACTGTATTGTATTCTGTTCTTTCACTTTCTGATCTAAGTGTAGTCTTTGTTCTTACACTTTTATATCTTCTCTTTGTGAGAAAATTATTGTAAAAGAGGATTAAAGTACTTCTTATTTTTATTTATTATTTTGTGAGAGATTTTTGTTAGGGTAAGGCATTTATTGTTGAGTAAAGCTCAATAGATAAAAGTAAGACCTGTGTAAAATCAACAAGCTTGGTAAAGCCTTTGTGGTGTATTAATTCATTTTGATAGTGAAAAAATTCTCAAAGAGATTCCTTGGGGAGTGGATGTAAGTCTGGCGTGCCGAACCACTATAAATCTCAGTGTTTGATTTTCTCTCCCTATCTCTCTTACTTTTATATTGATAGTTATTATTTTGTTTTTATTCTGAATATTGTGTTTATTATTTTTTTAATATTATAAATTATTTTTTAATAACCTAATTCACCCCTCCTCTTGAGTTGCCTAACTGATATAACACAAACAAAAATGATAAGTGCTAATAGTAACACTGTTATTTTTTTGAGGAGACTAAAGCACCCTTCTTTATTTCTTTAGTTTAATACTTTTTTAACAAATTCATACACCTTATGTTTTTATTAACGTCCATATATATATATATATATATATATATATATAAATATTTCATAAATTAAATCAAATAAAGTTTTTTTAATTAAAATATATTTTATAATTATTAAAGAATCAAACATAAATTTGCTAATTATTAGCTTCACAACTTATTTATAATAATGGACCCACAACAAAATTATACTGAAGGCCCATTTAAACTATATTTATTGTTCTTCACCTATTTTGTATGTGTGTTTTTCTTTTCTCCTCTTCTAAGGGGTGTATGCGATTTAGTTTGTGTTAGAAATGAGGCGCCCATGTGACATGACCCATGACCCTTTTGAACCTTATTCAGTGTATGCAAATATTTTATTAAAATATTATAAATAATGTATATAATATAAATAGAATATATCACGTGAGCAATTAGATTTTTTACACTACATTGATTATATCATGTTACATATATGATATTGGCATGTGAAAATTCATACATGACATCATTTCCATTAACTCTTTTTTTTGCTTTTTAGTACAAATTTGACTAAAGTTTAAAGGTGCTCAAATTTGCAAGATTACAGCTTTTCTTTCCGTGGGATTTTCTTCCATATAGATTCAGCTGACGTCTCAATGAGCGTCTGTCTCTTCCAACGGATATATTTTTGTGTATAAATAAAAGTGTTTTGTGTGAATAAAAAAATGAAGAACTTGAAGAAAAAAAAATCGGTGTGCTCCAAAATTTTGACTATATTGTATTATGTTCTTTCACTTTCTGATCTAAGTGTAGTCTTTGTTCTTACACTTTTATATCTTCTCTTTCTGAGAAAATTATTGTAAAAGAGGGTTAAAGTACTTCTTATTTTTATTCATTATTTTGTGAGAGATTTTTGTTAGGGTAAGGCATTTATTATTGAGTAAGGCTCAATAGATAAAAGTAAGACCTGTGTAAAATCAACAAGCTTGGTAAAGCCTTTGTGGTGTATTAATTCATTTTGATAGTGAAAAAATTCTCAAAGAGATTCCTTGGGGAGTGGACGTAAGTCCGGCGTGCCGAGCCACTATAAATCTCAGTGTTTGATTTTCTCTCCCTATCTCTCTTACTTTTATATTGATAATTATTATTTTGTTTTTATTCTGAATATTGTGTTTATTATTTTTTTAATATTATAAATTATTTTTAATAACCTAATTCACCCCTCCTCTTGAGTTGCCTAATTGGGATAATAGAAACTAAAAGTGAGCAAGATAATATTTGGTTGTGTTCAATCAGACGTTAATTAAACACATGGAAGCTTGAACCATTTCATACTTGCTAGTGATGAAATGATTCAAGTCTCCAAGGTCAACTTCTTCCCTTAATCATTCATGAAATGGAGGTTGTTTATGTCTTATTTTGCATTTTTTTAATTAAAATATATTTTATAATTATTAAAGAATCAAACATAAATTTGCTAATTATTAGCTTCACAACTTTTTATAATAATGGACCCATAACAAAATTATACTGAAGGCCCATTTAAACTATATTTATTGTTCTTCACCTATTTTGTATGTGTGTTTTTCTCTTCTCCTCTTCTAAGGGGTGTATGTGATTTAGTTTGTGTTAGAAATTAGGCGCCCATGTGACATGACCCATGACCCTTTTGAACCTTATTCATGTAAGTTTGAATTTGAATTAAAATCTATTTGGATAACCCACTCTAGATTAGCTATATCTATCGTATCATAAAAACCTATTTGGATAACCCATTCTCTCAACTCACGCGGTGAAGGAGCAGGGATCAATTCTCTCACCTCGCTAATGAGTCGATAAGCACATGCAGTACGAATGCATGTTATAGTGGAGTAACTCTTCCAAAGAGTGATGTTAAACTCACACACCATACAGACCTTAGTCTAGTCGCTCTTAAGCGCACAAGTCGCTTCCTAACGTCTAACTCGAATTCTCTATTTGCTCACCTCTCAGACATCAAAAGATATCTCGCATTTGGCTATCCATAACAGGCACATCATGGAAAAGTAGGTATGGTCGGTCTCTAACAAGACCTCATCTTGGCTCCAACCAAGGTGACATAGCTAGTGGATAATTTTAGCTTCTCTATTTGCTCCAAATACAATAAGCCACTAATCTCATCCTTGCTCGCAACCTAGCGCTAAGGGCGATTGCTCACGTGAGTGAGCCAATCTTGCCTGCTAACATCAATTTATTTATTATGTGTATGCTAATGCACAAACTATTGCAAAAAGTAGTAAACATAAATGTGTAATAGAAACAAATATGAATACTAATGGCATAAATATCCCAAAAAATATGAGTTCAACTGAATACACATATATATATCACCACCTATGTAGTCCTAAAGCCGTAACATGAGTAAGATAAACATCTCTAGTAATGGGTTTAGTCAAAGAGTCCGCAACCATGCGACTCATAGGGATGTGCTCCAGGATTACTTCTTTCTACGCCATAATGTCTCTGATAAAGTTGAACCTCACATTAATGTGTTTGGTTCTCCCGTGGTATTTACGATCCTTAGCGTAAGCAAGTGCAGCCATGCTGTCACAATGGATAGTCACAGGGTTTGAAGTGAGTGTAACAATATCCAAATGCTGAAGGAATCTCCTCAACCAAACGGCTTCCTGAACGGCAAATGAACAAGCCACAAACTCAGCCTCCATAGTCGATAAGGCAATACAAGATTGCTTTTTACTGCTCCAAGAAATAGCACCATCGCTAAGCATAAAAGCATATCCTGAAGAAAACTTACGCTCATCTAAGTCTCCTCCCCAGTCAGCGTCACAATAGCCAACTAAACGTAGATCTGAACTTTGGTAACAAAGTGTGTAATCTGCAGTCCCACTAAGATATCGTAATATCCTCTTAACTGCTTTCCAATGAGCTGGTCCCGGGTTGGATTGGTAACGACTCACCAATCCAACTGCATAACAAATGTTAGGGCGTGTACACATCATAGCATACATCAAGCTTCCAATAGCATTTGAGTAAGGAACACGGGCCATCTTTCCATTCTCTTCTGGAGTCTTAGGACCTATATCAAGACTTAGGCTCTCGCCTTTCGCAACAAAAGTGTCAATGGGTTTGCAGCTCTGCATCTAGAATCGCTCTAGGATAGTCTTAATGTAAGTCTCTTAAGACAAATCGAGAAGTCTCCTAGAGCGATCCTTAAGGATCTTAACACTGAGCACATAGCTCGCTTTACCCATGTCTTTCATCTCAAATGTAGAGAACAACCACCTTTTAATGGCGACAATCATCTCCTTGTCATTTCCAGCCAATAATATGTCATCTACATATAATGACAATATCAGAAAAATGTCCTTGGACAGCTTAACGTACACACAATGATCTTTATCGATCATCGTAAACCCATTAGAAACAATGGCTAGATGAAATCTCAAATTCCACTGTCTGGATGATTGCTTTAAGCCATAAATAGATCGTTGAAGCTTGTAAACTTTGCGCTCCTAACCTGCTACCATAAAGCATTTTGGTTGATCCATATAGATCTCTTCATCCAATTCTCCATTGAGAAATGCAGTCTTAACGTCCATCTGATATAGCTCTAAGTTCAGCTGAGCTACTATGGCCAAAATTAGACGAACAGAGGCAAACCTCACAACTGGTGAAAAGTTTCCTCATAGTCCACACCCTCTTGTTGGGTGTAACCTTTCGCCACTAAGCGAGCCTTATACCTTTCTTTGGAACCATCCGCCTTGCGCTTGATTTTGAGAATCCATTTGTTCCCAATATTCTTGCGCCTTGACGGCAAATCAACCAAGTCCCAGACATGATTTTCCTTCATAGACTCTATTTCTTCATCTATTGCAGCACTCCATTTTTTACTAGCAGGGGATGAGAGAGCCTCTTTGAGATTCTTAGGCTCCATCTCATCACTCGGAGCAATCATGAATGCTTCTCCTTCAATCTCAAAACGACGACGGGATATAGCTCAACGTTTTCTTCTACGCAGTTGAGAATCCTAAGAATCCTCATCCATTGGATCTAATCCATGCGCAGGTAGATCGCTCTCACTATCTCTAGAAACTTGAGGGATTATCTCCTCATTCTCTACTAGGCTACTAGGTGCGTCTTCAAGTAGATCATCCATATCATAGAGTTCTACTTCTCTAGGTACCTCACCTCTGCTAGGGAAATCCTCTTCAAGGAAATCCACATCTCGTGACTCAATTTCAGTCACATTTTCATCCGGATGCTCCCCAATAAACACATAGCCCTTAGAATGCTCACTATAGCGAATGAAGATACATTTCTTTCCTCTAGGGCCCAATTTCCCAAACTTATGAGAAGCGTTGTGTATGTAAGCTGCGAAACCCCATGGCCGCAAATTGCCCAAATCAGGCTTTTTGCCAGTTCACATCTCATATGGAGTGGAAAGAACTGATTTGGAAGGCACACAGTTAAGGATGTAGACAGCAATCAACAAAGTATCTCCCTAATAAGAAATGGGAAGATTTGCTTGCGCCATCGTAGATCTAACCGTGTCAAGCAATGTGCTACTCCTTTTCTCCGCTACACCATTTTGCTGCGGAGTCCCAGGAATTGTCAATTACCTGATAACTCATTTTTCCTCACAGAGCACTTTAAATTGCTTAGATAGATACTCGCGTCCCCAGTCAGTCCTTAGAGCCTTAACGCTCTTGTCTAATTGATTCTCAACCTTATTAACATGCTGTCTAAAGCAATCCAATGCTTCTGACTTGTGAGAAATCAAATAGACATGGCCAAAACACGTGCAATCATCTATAAATGTGATAAAATAAGGGGCTCCATGTCTTGCCCTCACATTCATCGGTCCACATATATCAGAATGAATAAGTTGTAATAGGATAGATGCCCTTTTGGCTTTTCCAAATGGTTTCCTTGTTGCCTTTCCAGCAAGATAGTGCTCACAAATAGGCAAAGTGACTCTAGCAAGTGGGCCTAAAAAACCTTCTCTAGCCAATCTAGTCATCCTGTCTTGCCTTATGTGGCCTATTCTAGCATGCCATCTCATAGAATCATTATCACAAAAAGATGCGATATTAGAAACTAGAGCCATTGGCATTTTTATTAAAACTAGAACAATTCACATCCAAAACTAAAAAACCATCTGAAAGATAACCAAAATCATAAAAAATTGTTCCCAAATAAATGCTAACACCATTATTCTCAAAACAAAAGCTAAAACCAAGGCTCATCATGCTAATAACTGAAACTAAGTTTTGCCAAATATCCGGAGCATAAAGAACATCATGAAGATACAAGGTTCGCCCTCATCGCATTTCCAGCTTGTATGTGCCAATGCCAAGCACCTCCACACTGGACTCGTTCCCCATGTAAACTTTTCTACTCCCGGTAGGTACTCAGCGATACTCAATAAACCCTACTTTGTCCCTCGCGATGTGGTCTGTTGCTTCGAAGTCTACAACCCAAAAATAAGGAGAGTGAGCAATTAATGCTTGACTAGAAATAAAGCATTGAATGCGAGAAATTAAGTAAGGGAGTACCTTCTTTTGCTCAGGGCAATCCCGAGCGAAGTGTCCTTCTTTTTTACAATGAAAGCGTGTCAATTTAGCCTTTACCTTCTTACCACCTCTCCTGCCCCTACGCTTGAAATTTCTAGCGCCATTGGGCTTTAGCGCAGCTGCTGCTTGCTTCTTAGGAGCACCTTTTGCTTTTCCATGCATGAACTGAGAAGTCCTACGTGAACTTGACTCAACCACCATAGCAGAACCATCAGACTTAGCCGCCTTAAGGCGCTCGGCCTCTAGCTCCAAATGACGTGATATGTCTTCGAATGTTTTCACACTTTCATTATGCATCATGTTCTACTTTATCTGCTCCCAAGAATTTGGCAGAGAGCGAATCACAACTTGTACTTGCTGCTCTTGAGTCAAATTATGCCCAGTAGCCGCAAGCTCACGTATCATGGCTGACATGACCCCCAAATGTTGCTTCATCGAGTAATGCACCCTTTTCTGATAGGAGTCAAACTTCATAGTCAACCCACGTAGCTTTGCCAAAGAGGTAATATCAAACTTTTGCTTGAGAGCTTCCCACATCTCAAATGCAGTCGGGCAGTGCTCAAACTCACTAATCAAGTCGTTGTGCATGCTACTCAACATGGTAAAGCGCGCACACCGATCTTTGTTATGCCAAGTCTGAAAGACTTCAAGATCACAACGATGTTGAGCTGTATTGCCCTGCTCAGGCTCAACCATCACTTGTTCAAGTGTGGTCAACACTTCTTGCTCATTGAGAATGTATTGGATCTTACAGCGCCATATGTCATAATTGTCACCATCCAATTTCTCTCCCTTAGTTAAGTTTGCCACCACTATCTTAGCAGCCATTTCTACATACAGAGTAAACCAATACGCAGAGGATATTAATGATAGCAACACAAAAATTATTTTGCAGCAAAAAAAAAAAAATCTAAATTAAATAATGATAATATTACACATGTCTCAAGATCAAAAATTTGCTATGCTCATAATCATCTTTTGCGCCTCTAGTGACAATTATCAGAATTTAATTTAATTCCATGCGCAAAAAATAACCTCCCACTACTTATGGCATGTACAAAGTATGATAAATTCCATACAATAGCATCTTAATGTAAATCAACACATGCTATATTCATTCATTAATGGAATTTAAAGAATAAAAAAAATATGCTTCTCTAATCACAACATATTACAAACTCTAAAAACAAATAATATGCTGTGTTTAATATTCAGATTATGCCATAATAGAAAGTACATCATTCTGAAATTTTTTTGGAATTTTTCCGAATTTTTCTAAAATTTTAAATAATTAATAAACACACATAAAATCAAAAATAAATATTACAGAATCTGGTAAACTGCAACAATTATACCAGTAAATAGTAAACCATTACAGTAGTATAATAAAAAAATTCAGCCCCAGAAATTTAGTCATGCAACACCAAAAGCATTTTAAAGTAAAAATAATGAATTATTATCTCAGGAAAAATATTTTTTATTTTCATAAAATTTTGAAAATTTTACAAAAGATAAAAAATTTAATTCTAAAACCAGCAGTACCAACCATATTCAAAACAAAGCTATAACGAATTATTTATGACCATTTAACGCGATTCAGAATTTAAAAAAAAAAAAACAAACAACACCTTAGCACTCAGCATCCAAGCTAGCCAAGCCGGCGCGGAAAACGGCGTGGCTCGGCTAGGCGCACGGCACGCACATGTGTAGCCTGAACGGCGCGTGTGTGGAGTTCGCGGACGGGGCGCGCGTGCGGGCTGTGGCTGATGCGTGGCAGCGCTGACGTCGTCAGATGACGCGTGCAGATCACGCGCCACCTTCCAGGGTATTTTCTGGTCCAATTTTGGTACTTCCGGTCTCCATTTTCCAAATTAAAAACATTTGTGGTCTCAAAAATGACATTTAATGAACATAAAAGATGAGGTGTATTACACACTCTCTCTAATGAGAGTGGAAGTGCAGAAATCCTACACTTCATCTTCCTCCTTAAGCCATCAAAAATTCAAAACGAACCCAAATTAGGGTTTGATATATCTCATTAATCGTAAATCCAAATCTAACAAATAATATATGGTTTCGAAGGTCTCAAAATAAAGATTCTAAATATGTAAGATTTGCAGACTGAAATTAAAGCATGTAAAACCATCATGCATGTAAAGTTCCAAAAATATAAAATGGGTCTCCATTTTTCTTGAAATCTAACCGTTGGATTTTCATGAAACTTTGCAGATATGTTCTACATTAAATATACTACAACATATATAAATTTCAGGTCGATCGGAGATAGTTCAAAAAATTATTAATTTTCATGCATATATCGTGTATATATTTATATAAAATTATACACATATAATATATGGTTTCGAAGGTCTCGAAATAAGGATTCTAAACATGTAAGATTTGCAGACTGAAATTAAAGCATGTAAAACCATCATGCACGTAAAGTTTCAAATATATAAAATGGGTCTCCATTTTTCTTGAAATCTAACCGTTGGATTTTCATAAAACTTTGTAGATATGTTCTACATTAAATATACTACAACATATATAAATTTCAGATCGATCGGAGATAGTTCCAAAAATTATTAATTTTCATATATATATCGTGTATATATTTATATAAAATTATACACCTATTTTAATGCATAAAAATAAGTACAAAAATACCCATTAATGCTCTGATACCAATGTAAATCAAGTATAATGCAGCAAGTAAAAATTTCAGATCATATAACAGATGATTTTTCCCATACCGACTCTCTCTCATTAAAATAACGATCAAGCTTTTTGCATTATGACTTGTGTGGGTGATACTCATATTGTGGTATCACTCCACTGCTGGGAGTTCGTTGTTTGCATTTTTTGAAACACGTGATTTACCTACAAAATTCTTCGCTTTAAGTTCTATCACATAAAGTATGATCTGAAATTTTTACTCGCTCCTTTATACTTGATTTACAGTTTGGATTTGTCGGGGTTAAAGAACGTCAAACTAAATCCTTCAATTTTATTCATTAAAAAACTGAAACGATCATGTTCTACCGTTCTATTTTAGTAGTTTTCAATTTTGTAAAAAGTAATAGAATCTCACATTAAAAAAAAATGAAAGAACCTAGAGATGCTCTATAAAAGTCTCTCATCTTATGAATTAAAGAAGACACGTTAGAAAACTTACAAAAGATATATTAGTATTTTTGCATCACAATTTTTTTTTAAAAAAAAGCTTAAATTAAACAAAATGCAATTTTATTTTATTTTATTTTTTTTGAACAAGTAACAAAAAAGCTCAAAAAACAAAATGCAATTAAAAAAAAAGATTTTGTTAATCATTTGAGAAATAAAAAGGTCACAATTTAAAATTTTGCCTTAGCCTCCCAAAAAGGTTGGGTCGCCCCTGCATTCACCATTTGCGTACCTACGATAGCCTTCCCTTACCATTTCCCCACTTTCAACAACTCTCTCTCAACCCCTCAAAACCCTTTCCCCTACTTCCAACAACCCTCTGCCACCCCCTCCACCTTTTCAAAACCACCACAACCCTTGCCTCACCCTAGACCCTCCTCTTTCTACAAACCAGTCTAGTCCATTTCTCTACCCCTACACAAACTATGACCACCTTCTTCTTTTTCTTCTCCTCCTCCAAACCATAGATTTGGAACACACTCTCTCTCTCTCTCTCTCTTTCTCTTTCTAAATAGCAAAAGTGGGGTTCATGACGGTGTTAACTACAAGGGTTGGATTCACGAGTGGTAGTGGTCACGATGATAAATGTCTATGAAGTTGGGGTGGTTGTTGGTAGTGACCGTTATGAGTGGTGAGTGTAATGGCCCTATGGCTACAGTGGGCGTGGTTAGTAGTGGTTGTAGCGATATGGTGATTGCTATGATGGAGGCAGAGTGTAGTAGTGGATGAGATGGTGGTTAGAGGTAAGGATTTGGGTCGGGCTTGCATTATATATTAAAATGTGTTATCTCAAGCCTAATTCAATCCGACATCGGACTTAATCTAACTATCCCAAGTCCAACCTTAAAAAAAATTTTAAATCTCAAGTTTGCTTACTTAACTCAATAAATATTAACTTTAAAAAAATAAAAATAAAAATAAAATTCATCTTGAATGGATATTAAATTATTTAATTTTTTTTATTTATTATTTGAATTTGGAAGGTTAACAAAATTCAATGCTAAAATAAATAAATTTTTTAACAAATGTTTTAATTTAAGCTTTAGAAATAAGCATATATTTTGTTGTCTTTTATATTTTTTTACTTTATTTTATAATTAAAATATTATAGAAAAATATTTTGTAAATGTGCATGCCAAGCTGGGCTGGGCTATAATTATTTATTCCAAACGTAGCCCAAATATTAAATGGGCGCAAAATCTCAATCCGATTTAATGGACAAAATAAATTTTTTAAATCTTAAAAATATTGGGTTGAGCTATGCGCTTGGAGATGCAGGAGGTGTTGGGATGAAATTAAGGTTTCAAATGTGAATGGATGTAAAGAGAGGATGAATTGGTAGGAATGGGCATATATTGGGAATTATCTGCAATGAGATTGAAGGTGTATTTTAAATTTGAGAAAATGGTGTAATAAGAAATTGAATGTAAGGAGATAAATCTCTAGTGTAGGTAAAATTATCCTTGATTGACGGCCAATAATGTTGTCACTTACTATTTTCTCTTTATAAACAAAATTTTTTTATATTTTTAAAAACAACATTCTTTTTGTTGTATAAATACTAATACATTTTGAAATTAAACAATAGTAATAAAAAAATTTAAGATACAAACAAAAAACAATGTATAATTAAATAAAGAGTCTTACTAACAAGTGCCCATTAGTAAAAAAAGTTGCCCACCTTTTATTAATTTCTTAACACTTTTCACTTATTTTTAATTTTTTTTTCATTTTAAAAATAATTTATACATATTTTTCAATATTAAACAATGTCTACGAGGCCCTTGTTAGTATTTATTTGCCTCATAAGTTGTGTTTGGATTTAGGATTTAAATAAAATTTTATGGAGAAAACAAAAAGCTAAGAAAAAGTAATTGGGATTGAGGCTGGCTTGTAGAGTTAAGCAAACATTCAAATAGTATTGCCAAAATATGTTCAATCTCTCTCCCATAATCCACAAAAATATGTAAACATCCCTTCAACATCTGCTTATTTAAAATATCAAAAGAGAACATCAAATCATTCAAAAATGAATCTGTACGACACACAGTAGAAAGGCTTTGTATCATAAAACATAATACCCAATTATAAAATAAAAATAATATTAAAAAAAAAATGAGACTAATGCATATTCATTTGAAGGATCAATTATCAGATCCCATATATCATCTAAATTTCCACAAGTTGTATCCGAGTTCAGTTCTACATGTATCAAGACAAAAGATAAGAGAAAATATTTCGGAATTTCAGCAGTTCATTTAAACTATACGGTATTAAATCCCAATTCCCATCTCCGGAAGCAATTTCCTACCCACCAGCCATTTTCAGATTGAAGTGGTGCAAACAGCAACTCCCGCGCAAGCCTTGGCGTTAAAATTCCCTAACCGTCTACAACCGTCTACAAATACTTGAATTCTCAATTTTACAATCTATTTATCGCCTTGTGCTTTGATTCCTCCAAAAGTTTCCACATTGCTTAAAAAGAAGTATAGGATATAGGAGAGCGTTCCCATAC
Source organism: Camellia sinensis (assembly GCF_004153795.1). Taxonomy (NCBI): domain Eukaryota; kingdom Viridiplantae; phylum Streptophyta; class Magnoliopsida; order Ericales; family Theaceae; genus Camellia; species Camellia sinensis. The sequence goes on from NW_021029515.1 coordinate 199,743, forward strand.
AATATTTAGCTGCATGGGAATCATGATTTTTTACACTGTTTTCCAAACCATGTACAAATCCATTACTTTCATAGCCACGCAATCAACATGTCCTTAAAAGTTTTGATGACCATATCCAGTGTAGCCAACCACTTTCTCCCGTTGGCTTTTGCTTGCCTTGCACTTTGGTTTCCTCAGAGGTTTCCCTTGACATTGAGCTACTTTCAGCTGTCAGAGAGCTCGATCTGCCTATGGTTTCCCTTGACATTGAGCTACTTTCAGCTGTCAGAGAGCTCGATCTGCCTATTTCTTGTGATGCTTCGACAAGCTGGTTCACCATCTCCAACACCTCGCTCATCTTTGGGCGTGCCTTTGCGTTTTTGCCCAGGCACCGGTTGGCAATGATGGCAAGCTTTTGAGCTGACTTCTTGGAACCATTCCATTCGAGCCTTGGGTCCAATATCTGCCGAAATTTCTTTGAGTCTGATAGGTGTGGCTTTACCCAATCCAAGAGTTTTTGTTCGCTCTTAGGGCGGTTGTGATCCAATGGGCGCCTACCGGTGATGAGTTCATAAAGGAAGACCCCGTAACTCCATACGTCACTCTTGGACGTCAGACGCCCAGTCTGGATGTATTCAGGAGCTGCATATCCAATCGTTCCCACAACCTGATAAAGCATTCAACTGAATTACTATAAGATCTGTTAGAGAGGAAAAAAAATTTCATTACTTAATTAAGAGAAATGCCGACATCTATAGTGATTTCAGCAGTAGCTCCATTTTACAAAGGAAATTGATGCTGGCTCCATAAGTGAATTTTTTTGGTGGTTGTACAGCAAATAAGGATTCAAGTCCCAAGTTTGACGACCATCTTCATTGCTTCTTCATCACATACACTTGTTAAGTGCCGAAAAATAAAAACAAATAAAGATAAGTAATGTATGTTTGAATGAAGGCTACGGAGCTACAAGCAACATACAAGCATTCCGGATATAAAAATTCAAGGCAATAACTAATAGTCACCTTCATATAATTTTACAATGATTAGAGATAATTTTAAGCCGTCTGCCTTTACCTTCCTAGAAATGTATTTAGGAAACTTCTAGATAACCATTGAAAATCAGATGATTTAATACAGATAACAAGAATAAGACAACATGAGAAAATATGGAAACTTGAAATCAGTGATTACAAAGGCTCCACTGAAAGTTCTTAACCACCGAATATAGCCCATCAAATGAATGCAGTTATGTTATGTAACATAGAAGATATGCACCCACACACACGCACACACCAAAAAATAAAAATAAAAATAAAATAGTAAGATGTTTAGATTGGTGATGTGATCTACAGGTCCCATTTTCTAATGATCCCATATTACCAAAAAAACCTTAAAATAGTTAGGTGTTTAAATTGGAGAATATCTAGTAGTTGGAGCAAGGTTCTGTCGAGTATAGTAGATTACGAAGTGTAATAACATCATTTTGTTTAAGCATACCGCTGTTGAGACATGCGTTAGTCCTTCTTGAGGGCCCAATCTAGCCAATCCAAAGTCAGACAGCTTTGCATTCCACTGCTCATCTAGGAGAATGTTTGAAGATTTGAAATCTCTGAAGATGATCTATGACAAATGTAACATAAAGATATCAGTTTCATGCAAGATAGTACATGTAAGAAATAATGTATAGAGAAAGAGAGAGAATAAATTGTATGTATTATTATTGATTGATATGTTGTTATATTTATTACAATGATTCATGATTCCTATATATAGAAGAGGGTGAGTGTGTAGTAGGTAAGAAGTAGGTGAAGTGGAGGTGGTAGTTGTGTAGTGGGTTAGGTTTAGTGGAGTAGGTGAGGTGGTAGTGGTGTAGTGGGTTAGGTTTAGTGGAGTAGGTTTAAGTGGGTGATAAATTTTAACAGCCCCCCGCAAACTCAAGGGGGATAGGAACTAGCCAACTTGAGTTTGGAGAGAGTTACAAAACAAGAAAATACATAAAAATAAAAGAGGATAGGTGACACTGTATGGTCATGATCTATGACAAATGTAACATAAAGATATCAGTTTCATGCAAGATAGTACATTAATGATTCACGTAATGCATTATATAATGTTATACTTTATAAGTTGCTTGCTCTTTATGGATTATAACTTTGTATCCAATAAAAAAATTGTAAAAGATGATTATGAAATTCTAGCAGCCAAAAAAAAAAACCTGAAAATCCATCCCTTCATGCAAGTAAGCTAAGCCTCGAGCGGCGTCTTGGGCTATTTTCAGTCTCATTGCCCAGGGAAGAGGTGTCCCCGACTTAGTTGATAGATGGTCCTCAACACTTTTATTAGGCATAAATTCATAAATCAGGAGCCGTTGAATTCCTCTTTCATCATCTTCAGCACAGTGACCCACTAGTTTGACAAGGTTTGGATGCTCAACCACTCCAAGAACATTCACTTCTGTTACCCATTCCTTGTGCCCCTGCCAGCCAGACAAAATGTGAGAATGAAAGTTAAACATAGAGACTAATGGCGGATTCCCTTACTTCTGAACCGTTGAAGAGTAACTTATTTAATGAAATAGTCAGGTAAATAAAATAGGATTATTAATATTAATTATTAGATAACATCTGGCCAACATCAGAAGAACAAACTCATGCAGGGTTGCAAGAGAACGATCCACAATACTAATTGTTACAACGAATAACCTAAGAGCATTGGAAAAGAGGGCGAAAAAGAAAAGTGCAGTGGCATAGAAGTTTTTGTGTCATCGCCTTGTCACATGTCAGAAACATCGTCAAGGTTTAACACTCTTTTTTTAATCAATTTCCGAACCTATGTGATGCAATGGAAAAACATGAGAGAAGAATATGTAGCAGCAAGGACATCACAACTTTTTTATAACTTTGTTGAATCTAAAGATTACCAGCAGTGTTGTCGAATCATGATACGTATCATGTATTGTTGTTCCAATTTTATGTATTGCATATCGTATCGTATCGTGTATCGTAAGATACGTTAACATATAAAATATAAGTTGAAAAAATAGTATTACAGCACAAACTATAAATATATATCACCAAAAAGAAATTTTGAAGATACAAAATTTCTAGTCTCCCTTCCAACTATATATATAACTAATAACCATAGCTAAAAAAACTGTTTTAAATAAGAAATCAAAATAATAAATATGTTGACAGTGCAAAGCTTTTCAGACTTTTGGGATTCTTTTTTAAAAGCTTTTGGGATTCTTTTTTAATAAAAAAGTAAACAAAAAATAATAATAAATGGACCAATAATAGCTGTTTTCCAGCAGCACCCAAACAACTTACATACTTGTTTGGTCAACAGACAAAGTGAGGCCAAGAAGCTATTTATAATAGCTTTGTTTCCAAACAGCCAATATATTGACCACAGCAGATAAAAAATTCTTTTACCCTCACTCTGTTCTATATCTCTTTGTCTTCGATCGACAAGAATACATTGCACGAACAGAGAAGAGCATAGAAGTGATCGACCTCATGCAACAACCAAATCGACACTCCTTTTTTCAAATTTGGTGATGGGTATTCCTAAATCAACACCAGACCAACTCTAGGAACTCAGATTTGGAGATGGGTCACTATTTTTTTCTGAAAAATCATCGTGGTTAGCATAGGGGAAGGCTGCATTTATTTCGATTCTTGTATCGGACGATATGCGAAGAATCGCGATACAAGTCGAATCAAGCGATACTATTTTCGTATCGAACGGTACAAGTTTATTTGCGATACAGTATGTGATACATGTCTTTCTCTCATCGATACAAGACATATCATACGATATTGATAACATTGATTACCAGGATAATAGGGAAATATAGGGACAATTCTCAAAGGAAATCTGTATATTATTGATCAATTGATGAGCACTAAAGCTTACAACTATTATTTACAATAGAAGAAACCCTAATCAAACTAGGAAACCACCAATCAAGGTAGTTCCTTATTTAACGCGACAATAATAAGACCAAAAATGGAAAATTTGAGTTAGGCTCAAATTTGGAACCTAGGAAGGAAAAAAAATATTTTGGAAAAATCCTAGACCAAACTGGATTCATATGGACCAGGTAATTGATGAATCAGAACTGGCAAAATCGTGAAATTGAAGGATTAAAACTTGGATTCCGCCTAAAATCCACCAAGGTTCAATGCGAAGCTTTCCATCACTACACCAAATTTCATGCATTTCCAAGCACGTGCCTATTGGGTCCTAATAGTGTCACTTGGTTTGTTTACCCCCATGTCTATCCATATGTTACAAGAACTGTATGGCCAAACACTCTACAAGGAATCTAAGTTCATCTAGTTGTTTTCTTTTCATTTGTTTTAATTACGCTTGGAAACATATATTTAGGCAGTTATTACATTTATTTATTACTCAATATGGGTTTAATTTGACTACCATGTAAGCCATTAACCTTGACTCAAAGAATCTGTTAAATAACTAGCAGTTTGCCTAGGAGAATTCTTTCGATTGACTTCGCATTTATTACTGCAAAAGTAAAAGTGGCACTAATAGCATCATATCCCTTATCTCCATCCCTTATCACCCTCTTCCATTTATGTTGCTCTGATTTTTCATTCCTTTAACCAATACTTTCTAGTTGAATCTGAAAATTCTTTGCTTGGTCAAGCAGTAAATTTTGCTCAACATTGATACCCTAAGATGGCATATTTACCACTGGGATGGATAATTTTATTTGCCATATGCTACATCTTTATTATGCACACTTTATTTTGTCTCCACTTTTGAAAGGTCAAGCCGACGCATCCCCTCTCTTTCATCGGTTAAGTTCTAGATGGGGAATGAGTTGGTCACCTATGTTTGCTACAACTGTTTGTCGGTTCTGACACTTTCTAATTAATGCAAGACACTCTATTAACTCTCTTCAATTGCAAAGTTCCAAAAAAACATTTGAACATACGTGTTTGGACGCACCTATCACTAACACTGTTAATCAATTGATAGATAAAGGCAAATAATATGACAAATTCATTCCTTATGACAGTTAAAATTTGGAAATACAAAACAATGTAGAATCTCTAGTTATGTATTTACTCCATGTTTCCTGGGTTGATGTTAAACTGGATTCTACAAAGTCATGCTAGAGACAATGCCCAGCTGCTGAATCCTAAGATTTAGGCCTTCGAACACCGACACGTAAGCAGACACTCGCACCTAAACCCTATTAAGGTCATTTGTCCACTTTGTTAACTCACACTTCTGAAAGAATCTCACAAAAACAAGTAAGATTTATTGTAATTAAACAAGCAAAATTGAAGCAGAACTGCATAAGAAACCTTGCCTGCAATCCTCTTTTTCCTAATTGTTTCACAGCGACATCAAGTTTTCTTTCTGGATCTTCAGACCTCTTGACGACACCCTTATATACGCATCCAAAGCCACCCTCTCCGAGTTTGACGGTGTGATTAAAATTCTTTGTGGCCATCTTCAGCTCTGAATATGTGAACAGTTTGAGATTACTAGACCTCTGAGACAAACTCAGAAATTGGCTCCTCCCAACAGACTCGGTGCTGGTGTCAGATACATTCTGAGAATTAAATAAAGACCCAGATCTCCTCATATCACGCTCAGTAAGCGTGGAGTTTGTGGTTAGAGTTGAATTTGAGGACTGAACCGACATTGACTTTGGGGTCTTGGGTTCTTCCTTCTTTTCTCCACTGTAGAATTGGAAACACCCCATAGCCTCCAAATAAATCACAACACCCTTACTGCAAATCGATATGTAGAATATGAGAGCCTCGAAGCATACATTGTAGAAGCAAAACAACGAATAATGTCCAAATAAGTAACCAAAACAGTGTATATTATGGGAAGTTAATAAGATAAATATGCTAAGAAAATTTATAATGTCATAATAAAATTGAGAATCACCAATAAGAATAAACTAGGGGATGAGAAATGTGAAAACTAATAGCAAATCAATGGACTGCAAGTGAGAAAACACATGTCCCGGTGCACGTGCAGATTGTGCAAATCGGTAAGAAGACATGTGTCCCAGGCACAATCTGCACTTGCACCAGGAAACATGTCTATGTCTCACTCACTTGCAGTACATTGATTTGCAATTAGTTTTCCCATTTTCTATTTATATGATATTTTCCTAATAAAATAATACTGAGAAAAATAATCTAAAAAAATTGCCAGAGCTTTTAGTAATTTATTTCAACATATAAGCATGCGAATTCTTGATTGCACAACAAAACCCAATTTTGAAGACCAATTCAACACTTACCAAAAAAAAAATTTAATTAATTAATTAAATTAAATCATCCAACAAGAATTGATAAATAAAATGATAAGTTTCCCAAAAACAGAGGATGATCCTATATAACCAGCTGAATTGAAAAACAAATTAAACAGTTCATGATCTTCAACAAACCCAATTTCCATGTAATGGGTTGTTGAGATCAAACCATAAAAACTCAAGAAAAATCAAACCAGTAAGACTCTATGTGCATGCACTGCTCAGTACCAGCTTACTTTACCAATCTAAAGTCTCCCAAATTTACCATAATCAAAAGCATACCTAAATCCAATTTTAGCATGTATACACAGCAAAAATGTATGCTCTCTCTCTCTCTCTCTCTCAAGAGACATGAAAATTGAAATTTGAAGAAAACCCACCTTGAGGTCTCTCAATCTAGTGGTAGAGATTGGTGTGAGAGGGTTGGAAACTGAAGAATCCCAATTTACAGAGGCGTTATGATAGAAGACGAAAGACAGCTAAGACATGTAAGGCTAAAAAACAAAGAACTCGATTGGAAGAAAAAACGAGGCCAGAATTACATGACCTCAAGAAAAGTCTGCACACGGCGGCTGCTGTAAATAAATAAATAATAAGAAATGAAGAAATTTATTTATTTATTTGTCACCACATTTAATTCATATTATTACATCATATTTAAAATTGATGACATCGTCATGCCATATGAAATGATACATAAGAAATGAAGAAATTTAATAATGAATTAAAGGAAAATGTTTGTAATAAAAAAAAAAAAAAAAAAAATCACAATTTTATCTATAAAGATATGTTAGAATAGGTGTCAAATTTTAATTTGTTATACACATCTAATCATTGAAAGCCGAGTTCCCTTACCACACCATTTTGGATTAAATGTGTGAGTTTTTAGCATTACTATAAATTAAAATGATAAGATTATTTTGGTTTTGGTGCAATTTATATGAATTTATTTTTTTTGGATAAATTACACTTTGCACCCCTGCACTTTATATCAAATCTCACTTTGACCTCTACACATCAAATTGTGACACTTAACCCCTACACTTTTGATCAAGTGTCACTTTGACCCTTCGTTAGCCTCATTGTTAGCAGATGTTAGTCACACGAAAAATATGTGAGGATAAATTACATTTTGCATCCCTGCACTTTACACAAAATCCAACTTTAGTCCCTACATATCAAAATTGTGACACTTAACTACTTAAAGGATAACTTCTGTTAGTCTCACTATTAACAGAAGGGCCAATGTGACACTTGACCAAAAGTGCAGGGGATTAAGCGTCACAATTTGATATGTAGGGACTATAGTAAGATTTTGTATAAAGTACATGATGCAAAGTATAATTTACCCTTTCTTTTTTTAAATATGTGTCAAACTATTTTAAATTTTTTTTATTTCTTTTACTAAATTAATTATTATTTTTTAAAGAAATTTAAAACAAATTTTTGAAAACTAAACAAACATGTTTTTTAAGTCTTTACTATTGAGGGGTTACTCACAATAAAGATTTTTATAAACTTTTTTCTTTAACTTTGTTGGACAATGAAGCTTGTTTCGGTAATGAGAAGTCACTATAAAAAAAATTAATTAATATTTTTCTTTTTTCTTTTTTTATGTATTTTTATACAAAATTAAAGAGTCAATTAAAATAATTAATCCCAAAACAACCTGAATACTTCATTTTTGTCAAAATGCATTTTCAATGGGGTCAATTACTACTTTTATTTTTACTACCTTAGAGCATCTCCAACGGTAATAGGTATTTTACATATCTAAACATTACTATAAAGTATACATTTTATTTTGCCTATCAACTGTTTCATGTTTCTGCTCCAACCATGCTCTTTATTTTAGCTATTCATCCAAATACTATTAATTTTATAAAATGCCACATCAGCAACAAAGATGGAGGGAAATAATCCTAATGATTAAATACATTTTGCCTAGCCTTGAAGGCTAGCTACATGTAGCTAGTGAATGTGAATTGAGCTAAAATGCCTAATTACATGCCTAGTGCATTGGAGTTGAAAAAAGTGAGTCATACTAGGCATTTTACCTAACAATCATTATATACCTAGTGCATTGGAGATGCTCTAAAGGCTAGCTACATGTAGCTAGTGAATTTGAGTTGAGCTAAAATGCCTAATCACATGCCTAGTGCATTGGAGTTGAAAAAAGTGAGTCATACTAGGCATTTTACCTAACAAGCATTATATGCCTAGTGCGTACACATTTTGAATGGGCTCGATTGTTTTGGACCAAGTACATGTTATGCTTTGTTTATAGAGTTCGGACCCTCTCTAGCCAAACCCTCTAGCCATTCCTCCTGTCAAGGACTAGGATTTGGCTACGTCACCAAGGCCAAAAGCTACGGCTCAGATCAAGTTTGGTTTTTTTAAAAAAAAATTGAATTTTTTTTCATTCAACACAGAGCTTCCCTCTCATTCAGCTTCCCTCCCATTCACTTTTTCCCTCCCTCTTCAAAGCTCTGGCGAATCGAAGTCGGTGGCAAACATCGACTTCATCCGCCGGTCTCCCTCTGTCTTACTCCAAACATTTCCTTTTGTCTTACTCCAAAGATTTTAGCTGTGAACTAGAGCTCCGGCGACCCCGTGAACCAAAGCCCTGATTTGCACTTCATCAAACTTACAGGCTATATTTTTGCTGTTTACTGATATATTGGAGGATTACTGTAACAATCCCAACCCATAATTAATGTTAATCCATGATTAATTATGCCGAATAAATGATTAAAGTGAAATGTTGCATCATAAGTTGCCTTATATGTGCTTATATATGTTTCATGTAGAAAGATTTGTTCATGTTTTCGTTTCGGTTTGCGAATTGAAGGCCTTGTCAGCATCCGATTCTGAAATTAACTTGATTTATGTGTTATTTGAAATTTTTAGAACATCATGGTAGGTCCAATTGAAATTCGATTCAGAACAATTAAAATTAGATAAATAATGTCAATTGATTAGCTATTAATGATGTCTTCCTAATGGAGTCTATATAAGGCCACTTTTTTTTCTTTTTTCTTTTTTCTTTTTTTTTTGGATCAGCAAATGTTAGTTGTTATTTGTTAAATTAGCACTTATGGGAGAAAATCTCCCCACCCTTAGCAAAGCACCTAAGTGCTTGCACTCCCTTAATTCAACTCCCCTAAGGAGAATTGAGCCCATGATTCCTTAGTACATTTTACACCCTCGTTACATACTCCTCATAGCTCAAAACGTAAGAGATGAAGAGAAAAGAGAAGGCTTGAGCTCAACTAGGGTGTTTGCTAGAGAATTGAGAATAATTGACTTGAACCTAGCTAGAATCTGAGTCATTAGAAGAATCACTCAAGAACTCAAAGAATCGAGACTTGTAGGAAAGGAATTCAACCCTTGAATTATGTAATTAACTCATTTAAGTTCTGAATTCAGAGGAAAATGAAAGATTAGTGCATGAACTGAGCTAAAAAAGTAGGAAATAAGAAGAGTAGAGCTTGCATGTGTATTTTATGGCAATTTTGAAGTTGATTTCAAGTAAATTCTCCATGCATGTCATGTTCTCAAATTAATTATGAAACTTCATCATGTTTTCCATCAATTTGCTTTAATTGATCAAGTTTTGGAAGCTTTGAAGTCAATAAAATGCTTGTATGTAAGTCCATGTGTTGTTTTATAAGTTTCAAGTTTAATTTTACCCAATTGACTTACTATTGGGCCTTGATTTTGTGAAAAGATCTTTAATTCTTAATGTTTTCAAAGTTTTAACTTGTTTTCTCTAGTTTTGGGGCCAAGAGTTGTGTTTTGATGAGTTAGATTCAAGTTTTAAGCTTGGGAGTGCAATATGGAGTTTCCAGATTTTGCACTTCCGCTTGAGCGGGATAATCCACACTCAAGCGACCATTTTGAGTGCGTGCATTTCCGCTCGAGCGACTAGAAGTACGTTCGAGCGTGAAATGCAAGTTCCCAGAAGTTTCATGTTTTTGCAGATCGCTCGAGCGGCCAGAGTTGCGGTCGAGCGAGGGCATTAGTCTCACGCTCGAGCGACCGTCGAGTATCCGTCGAGCGTAAAAATCACACAACCAATACTTGTCCAAAGCTCGCAGACCGCTCGAGTGAAGGAAGTTGCGCTCGAACGACCTCTCATATGTTTTTATAACTGCTCGAGTGGAGGAAGTTGTGCTCGAGCGGGGACCCCTGTTTCCAGCATTTTGACCAAGTGTTTTCAAGTGCATTTTGGCATCTTCATTGCATCTTAAGCATTTTTAGGCCAAGATTAAGACACCATAATGAGGATAAGAAGTAGAAACACACCAAGATAAGAAAGAATTAAGTTAATGTTTCCAAGTGTGTAATTTAATACGTGTTCATTTTGTAACGTGTAGGTCATGTGCCACAAGACGTCTGATTTGCCCATTCTGTCTGTTTGCCTTGAAACCATCTGTTAATTGTGAGTAATAACTCTGTAAAGCTATATTTAATTATAAGCATTTTGTGATTGATATGATACGATCTATTTTTCTGAAATGCTATTTTATTAATCATGAATGAATGTCAATTTTTTTTGAAATATATTTGTAACATCCTTAGTTTACGTGGCCCTCACCCAAAGGTAACAATACCGTGGCCAATATGCACGTGGCCCTCGCCCGGGGGTAATAATACCGTGGCTTATATTCACATGGCCCTTGCTTGGGGGTAACAATACCGAGGCATATATTCGCGTGGCTCTCGCCTGGGAGTAACAATGCCATAGCTACTTGCGCACAAGATATGGACCTTTATGGTTGTCTGTACCGACTATACATGTGGGTCTTAGGACTAAGTTGATATGATAGCTAATGGATGTACCACCTATAACTGTTATAATTTCTAGATAAGTATGTGAATTTGAATATGTTTCTGATTTGAGATTTGAATATGCATAAGAATCTTTTTCTGACATAAACTCTATTTTCTAACTCTTAGATGGATATCATTCCTTAAACTATTTACCTTGTTATTATTCACTGGCTTCCACTTACTCTATTATTTATGTATGTAGGTAACTGGGCATGTGGCTAGGCTCAGTGATGACTGCCTGGAGAGTTTCTGGTCAGCCAGCCATTGCGTCTCCCGAGGAGGTTCTATATGGTCATGATTGTGAATGTAAAGGCTTTGTTTTCTTTTGGATTATGAACAAAATTTATGTTAACTGTAGATTGGATTAAGTTCCTTTTTGGTTCTATCTATAACGAATGTGATAAAATAACGTCAGGTATATGTGTATAAAAGTCTTAAAAAAATATTTATGTCCCATATATGTTTGCACAACTCAATGGACTGTGTATGTTTCTATATTTGCTTCTGCAGCCCCTAATTATATGATATTCTGTTCAGAGGCCTTTGGTAATCTAAGGATTACTGGCCGATTACGACGCTAAACTCATAGGGGCGGGTTTAGGTCGTGACAATTACTCATAGTTCCTCCAATCTTCCATAATTCCTCAAATTTTTGTTGTTTTCATTTTTTCAAAGCTATATTTTTGCTGTTATGTTTTTGTAGTGAAGCTTCACAACAATAGTAAAGTTTATTGTTTGCTATAATTAGAATTAATTGAGATGAGATTTGAAGAATGGTGAAACTGGTCTCTCTTTTTTTCTGTGACTATGTGATTATTTATTTGGAACCAATTAATAAGAACCAACAAATAACAACTTTGCTAGTTTCAGAAAATGATCTTGTAGAACCACAATATCAATTAGCCTATATATATGTGTGTATATATATGAAATGAGAGCAACTCTGGTTCGAGGGAAAAATCAGATTAAATGGGAGCAACTTTGAAAATGGCAGATCATTTGGGAGAGAGGGAGAAACCACCGATGTTCACCGCCGACTTGGATTCGTCGCCGTCGGTGTCATGAGATGGCGTCGCCGTTCACCAAAGCTGAAGAGGGAGGGAAAAAGTAAATGGGAATGAAGCTCTGTTGCTGTGTTGAATGAAAAAAATTCAATTTTTTTTTTTAAACCAAACTTGATCTGAGTCATAGTTTTTGAGCCTGGTGATGTGGCCAAATCCTAGCCCTTGACAAGAGGAATTGTAACAACTCAAAAATTTAAGTTGTCCTTTAAATTTTATACTAGTATTATGGTTATATGTGATGATATATTATTAAATAAATAATAATAAATACATAATCTAATTTGGCATTAGATTATCAAATATGAGATTAATTATGGATTATTATTTGGGGTCAAATTAACAGAAATATGAAATTATAATACTAGTTGGGTCAAATTTAAGTTAAAGATAGTAAATAAATAAATATAAAAGTAAGAGTAAATAAATAAATATATTGATAACAATAATAATAATAATGGGTGTGGTAGTAAAATAATTAATTAATTTTCTGTTGGTATATGATAAAGTGTAATTTAATTAGGGATTAATTTATTTATATAGTTATATTAGAAAACTTGGCCAAAGTGTAATTATCTTAAATATTTATTAAAGATAAGTATAAATTCATATAATTTATGAATCAAAGCTGGAGGAGGATACGCGCTGGCCACGTGTTGGCCAGCTAATGTTCTTCCCTCCCTATTTATAGGGAGGAGGTGATCATTGTGTGGAAAGAAAAAGGAAAAAAAATAGAGAAATGAATGAAAAGGAACTAAGAAAAGGGAATGAAATATTGGCAGTTAAGAAGATTTTTGATAGTGGAAAGAAATAGTGAGGTATTAATTTTACAGTGAGTTATATTATACCTTAAGTCACCATAATATATTTTACGTATGTTTTGACTTAACATATTTATTTTATACAAGTTATGTTTTATAAATTATTATAAATTATATTAATATTTCAATTACGTGGATTAATTTCTGAATTCTATTTGTTAAAATAAAACCGATGGATATGTTTGTTTAACTTTTAATGATTATTTGACTATGACCTTATATACAATTATGTTTTGTAAGTACCACCATGGGAGTCCCACGCCTTGGGAGACTTAAATAACCATTGATCTCTATTTTGTCACTTTATGGGCCTCTGTTGTCATGGATCCATTGACCCTCTAATTTTCTAGTGTGGAGTAAAGTTTTATACGGAGTTAAGTGTTACACTGTTGTGAGAGCCACCTTTGGAGTTCGTATGAGCCACCTCTTGAGTCCATGCATCTATTCTGTTCTGTTCGGTACCGTGGTTACGGTTATTTATTTACATAATCTCAGTTTTGCTACTTAAATGATTATTTGTTCAGACTGAGTTATTTTAAATATTTTAGTTACATAACTATCTATAGTTATTTTGTGTCCCTTATACTCTTGGTATAATATTTCTTATTCTGCCATGTGCTTATAGCTATTTACCAATTTTCAAGAAACAATACAATTTAGAAATAGTTTTTGGAAATTCTTAGACGCGAGGTTGCGGAATAGACACACACAACATTTTTATGATATTTTTATATGTAAATATTGGCCTTTTGGGTCAATAAATTTTGTAATAAGAATAGAAACTCCGATAATTATTTCGGTACCCTCACTTACAAATTATTTCCATTCGCGTTTATTAATTTGTTCAAAAATTGGCCGGAGGTAACTTCAGTTACTGGCCATCGTGATGCTTAACTCTTGGATACGGGGAGCGGGTTGTAACAGGAATGGCTGGAGGGTTTGGCTGGAGAGGATCTGAACTCTTGTTTATACACTTTGTTAGTGTATAGAGAAAATCATTTTAGAATGGATATATTTGATGCAATTTATTATAATTAAAAATAAAAGGTAAAAATAAATATTTCATAACTTTTAGATGATTGGTTTTTATGTTTATTTAAGTTATTTTTATTTAATACATTGTAATTAAGTTAGACCAAACAATTCGACAAATTGACATAAATAAATAAATAAATTTATTTATTTATAAATAAATTGAAATAAATAAATAAATAAATTTATAAACAACTTATAATAAATTATACTAAAAACAACCCTAACATTATGGGTGTGTTTGATTGGACAGACTGGAAAATGGGGGATTAGAATCCATCGGACTTGAGTCCTGGGATTGTGAATCCCCCGGACTATTCGGTCGGATTGGATATGTATCCTGTATTTGTTTTTTCATGGGATTAGATGTCTAGATAGCACTATTTTCAGTGAATCCAACGTTTGATTGGACGGACTGGATAGGATAAATGAACAAAAGACTATTTTATCCTTTTTCAATTGTTTACTAAGTAATAGCAATATTAAACATATCTTTAATATTTTAATTATTTTTAATTAAATAAATTCGTTTTTTTTAAAATTAAATAAATAAATAAATAAAATATCAATAAAATTTGTTTTAAATCATTACTGTATAACAAATCATTATTTTTTTTACATGCAAAACTTTACTGTGTTTGTTTATTTACACAATTAAATAAATTTATTTTTTTACACAATTAAATAAATAAATAACCACTAAATTTGATTTAATAAAATACTGTATAACCTGTATAAAAAATTTATATTATTTTTTAATTAAAATTTTAAATAAATTTTAAATAAAACACATATTAAAATTTAAATAATGAAATTAAATAAATTATAAACAAAATTTTAAAATAAAACATCAATAAAATATCTATAAAAAATTATTTTAAAAATTTAAATAAATAAAACATCAATAAAAAGTTAAATAAAATTATTTTACTTTTAAATTGAGACATTTAAATTTTATTGAATTTTATTAAATATAATACATAATTAAATAGTAGAGGGTCAAAATGGTCATTTTCGCATCTAATCCCAACAGTGAATAGTCCCCCACATTCTATCCCACCCCCCTAGGACACAATAGTCCCCCATATGGGGGACATGGAGTCCGGCCGGACTCCATGTCCAGCGGACTAAAAAAAAATCAAACGGCGGATAAGGAACACTATTTAGATTGTAATCTAAATAGTGGATAGTTCCCCCTCCAATCCCCCCAATCAAACACGCCCTGTATTGCCTATGTAATACTCCTAATCAATGACGTAATTAAAAATGATGAGTGAAATAATAGTAACTAACATTTGTCACATAATTAAGAGACGAAAATGACTTATTTATTTTGTGATTTTTTTATTTATTGATAATACTATACTATATATATATATTCACTAGGGGTGTGTGCTTATTGATGGGTGTGTTTAAAACATAAATTTTAATTTTAAATTGATAACATATTTTTTATATTATTTAAATGATGAAAGTGTTATTTAGTACGTTAAGTGACGGTTTTTAGGCCAAGTTTGACATGTTACAAAAAAGTTAAAATGTTAAAAAATTATTCAAAAAGTCAAAAAGTTATCACTATTCACCAATACATCAATCTGACGAAATCAGATCTGTACTACGGTTGTGTGACAAAAAGTTGCACAGTTTGGTGTAATTTTACCACACTGTTGTTCAGCTCGTGGAGACCCAGCACGGGTTCTGTTTTGATAATTTGAACCGCTAAATGTGTAGAACTCATCGAGTACTACATGGCTGTGAAAAATCACATTGATCGGATATCGATAACTACATGATCAAATCAATTTTATATAAAAAAATAAATATGTTATAATTAACGGTTGGAAAAAAACAACTCTGGTTAGATAGCTATCGATATTCGATTAACGTAATTTTTTACAGGCATATACTACTCGACGAGTTCTACATATTGAACGCTTCAGATTATCAAAACGGGACCCGTGATGGCCCTCACGAGCCGAATAGCACCGTTCAGTGCAATGCCCAAAAAGTAGACAATTACTTTTTACCAGCTATTCCACCTTTGTAGACATGACAACCGTACAAGTTACCCTCTAATCTTCTCCTATACTCTAACTACACATTAATTTATACAATATTTTAATACATATTTTTCTATAAAAAGTCAAAAAGTTAATCCAAACAATCATATTTTTTTTCTTAACTTTTTAATCTAAAAAGTCAAAAAATACACTTATTTAAGACATCCCAAACAACTCCTATTCAAATCTTGTATTCCTCTTTTAATTATTATTTTTATTTTTTTCCTTTTGAATGGAAAAATTGACACTTGGAGTAAGAATGAGAAGGCCAGATGGCAAAATAAAAAAAGGAGTATGGATATAATATAATGATTTTACTACGTAAATCAATAATATCTAAAGGGAGTACTACTTAGCAATACTTAATGGCTACGTTTGGTTGGATGATTATTAGATGGTATTGTTAGTGAGAGAATGGTTAGTAAATAGATTATTAATTGAAAATTTTTAGTGAGAGAATTAAGTAAAAATGTATTTGTTTTGATGATAGTATGAAAGATAATTAGTGATGAGATTGTTGAATTATTTTTATATGAAATAAATAAATAAATTATTTTTATATTAAAAAAACTAAAACAAATATTAAAACAAACAGATGCACTTGATACAAAAAAATAATTTTTTTTTTTATATAAAATAGATTCAATCCTCTCACTATTTTTTTAATCCCACTCAAAACCCAACTAAGTTAATCCTCCTACAGAGGGGGATTACTAAATGGGAAATGTTTGGTGACCACAAATTCTGTGGCTCAAATGGTCTGAAAATGTCACAAATTCGTTTTAGCATTTTCGGAATTGTTTTGCACCCAAAATGACGTCGTTTTAATATTTTCGAATCATTTAAATCACAAAATTTATAACCACCAATCATTACCGTTACTAAATCCCTTGAAGTATCACTCCTTCCTTCCATTTCACTACCAAACATGCTATATGTAAAATCCACAGCTATAATAGTCCAATCATATCGAGCAAGGATCCTCTAGAGTTTTTTTTTCCTAAAATTTCCTAGAGTGATGTGCTGTATGATTGAGATTTAATGATAAGTCACATCAATTTTTTAGCATTAAATCTCATTCATACAACACACCACTTTAGGAAACTTTAAGAAAAAAAAACTCTGGAGGAACTTTGGTGAATCATATCACCCAAACGGCGAAACAAACCTGGCCAATAAGATATTTAATACTTGTCCCTGGAAGATAAGAGAATTATGAAACCAAAACTTATCAAGTTATCATGAAGCATGGGGTTAATATATCAGCCCTATTTGGAAAGTTGATTATTTTATTAGATTATTTTAATTTTTAATTATTTTAGTAGATTAAAATTTTAAAATTTTAGAAGATAGTTAAATTTTTTGTAATTGAATATAATATTTTTAAGAGAAAAAATAAAATAATTATAGATTTAATATAATATTTTATTTTATTAATTATTTTAATCTATTTTATCTTTTTATAATTTTTAACCAAAAAATCCTCCAAACCCAACTTGCCAAACACCCATATTATTTTTGTTTACTTAGGAGTATTTTAGAAAGGTAGTTAAAAATTGACTTTTTAATTTTTTTTAAAAAAAATATAAAAAAATATGAAAGACCTTAGCTTAGGGGTGGGCGTAGGTCAGTTGCGATCACGGAACCTCAAATCTATCATCCGTTCGTCAGATTGGCGAATTGGAGAAAATCAATCCGCATTCGTCCGCCAATCCAGCAGATGTGGATTGAGCGGATTGGCGGATGGATACGAATCGGTTTGGCGGTTTAAAATTTGACAAATTTTCAACATAATTCAACTTGTGCATTTCCTCAAAAAAAAAATATTACAGTTAATGACTTAAAAAAATATTACAATTACTGCATGCTTCATCTAAAGAAAAAAAAGTTTAAAATTTTAGAATATTACAATCACTACATCATTCACATATTACTATCATATCATGTCTCATCCACATAAAGTGGGTGTTTGGGAAGTGGGTTTTTATGTAATTTTTTTAGTTGTAGAATATTATTAGATATATTTTTTTTGGTGTTTGGGAAGCTAATTGGATTTTTTTTGTGGTTGGATGTAATGTTTATGAGAGAAAAAGGGAAATGATTATAGGGTTGGATGTGATATTTTGTTTGGATGCATTTTTTTTTTATTTTGCAAAAAATTTGTCTTTTAGTGGAAAAAATTAAAAAAAAAATCCCAAACCCAAGTTCCCAAACACCACCAGTATTACAATTTGTGGTTCTTAAAATATAAAAATAATTCAAACCACCAAAACCATGAATATAGCAGTAGTAGAGATTGTATGTCTCTATATTGTTACATCTATATCTATTTTTTAAAACAAAAACCAACCAGCATATATTGTCTTTTTTATTTATTATTTTTAGAGTTAGATTTAAAAATCAAAAAATATATTCAAGTTGAAAGCTCTTTTTCAACAGAATATATTCAACGGAATATCTAAACTCTTTTTTCAATTGAAAACACAAATAGAATATCTAAACAAATTGAAAATATAAAATCTTATAAATTATACTCGTGGTTTAGCGATTCGGTTACGGTCAAAGAAATATCAAATTTACCATCCGTTCAAAACTAGGCGAATTAAAAAAAATTAACTTGCAATCGTCCGCTTATCATCACGCATTCGTCCAAAATACAACGAATCGATTTAGGGGTCGTTTGACAATGACTTTTTTAATTGATTTTTTAACTTTTTTGATTTTTTTAACCTAAGTCTTTTTTATTTGTTTAGCTTTCTTGTTTGACTTTTTTGATTTTTTAGTTTTGAAATGATATATATATATATATATATATATATATTTTGTCTTTTTATAACATTTTCCCTTTTATATTTTTTAATTTTTTTTATTCCTTTATAATTTTTAAGCCAAAAAAAACCAAACGAATACTTAAGAGCATCTCCAACGGTTCACCTAATGTTTCACCAAATCTGAGTAAAAAAATGGCTATTTCCTCAATTTGATACTGAATGCTCCAACGGTTCACCTTCATCAAATCTCCTTCAGGACAACCAGATGGTCAACCGGTTGGTCGACCGGTTAGGAGGAATTTTTTTTTTTTTTTATAACCTTTTTGAACTGTTTGAACCAACCAAGGTGAACTGACCGATGCGAACTGGTGGAGGGGCGACCGGTTGGTTGATCGGCCGGTCGACCGGCAAGCGATTTTTTTTTTTTTTTTTTGATTTCCCTCCATTTATGTTCCCAATTCTTTTTCTATTTCTTTTTCCCTCCATTACATATATGAGGTTTTGGTTTACCTGTAACAATGATTTTCCAAATAAAATCTCATATAAACACATTATTATTCATATGCCAGACAACTCTATAAGGATCATAGCTTAAACAAAACAGAGCATAATGGATACTTTCAAATCCATGATATTGACTTCATTTTCATCCTCTTCTTCTTCCTCCTCATCTGATGATGAGTCTGATGATGAATATATGGTCACACTTTTAGGGGCTTATGAGCAGAATAACAGCAGTATGCTTCAAATTCTTACGTCAAGTGATAGCTCAAAGAAAATAGGTGGTTCTGTTGTAGGCCACAAGTATATACGCAGAGATAGAAGGCAGGGTCATGACAGATTGTTTGCAGATTATTTTGCTGTAAATCCAGTATATTCAGCTACAATATTTCGAAGACGTTTTCGAACGCGTCGTCTTTTGTATCTGCGAATTTTGAATGCAATCCAAGCACACAATTCATATTTTATTCAAAAACAAGATGCAGCTCATGTAGTTGGATTATCTCCCCTACAAAAAATGACTTCAGCGATGAGAATATTATTATATGGTGTCGCAGCAGATGCAGTTAATGATTACATACATATTGGGGAAAGCACTGCAATTCAAAGTTTGCAACAATTTTGTAATTCAGTGATTGAAATCTTTGGAGTAGAATATCTGAGATATCCGACACCAACTGACATTGCTAGATTACTTGTTATTGGGGAGGCTCGGGGGTTTCCGGGTATGTTGGGAAGTTTAGATTGCATGCATTGGGAGTGGAAAAATTGTCCAAAAGCATGGCAAGGTCAATACGTAGGCCATCAAAAAAAGCCAACCATTATTTTTGAAGCAGTAGCTTCTTATGACTTATGGATTTGGCATGCATTTTTTGGAATGCCGGGCTCACACAATGACTTGAATGTATTGGACCAGTCACCTTTGTTTTCTGATCTTGCGCAAGGTAAGGCTCTCCCTGTCCATTACACTATTAATGGACATAGTTACGATATGGGTTATTACCTTGCTAATGGTATACACCCGCAATGGGCAACACTGGTTCAAACAATTTCTTCTCCCCAAGGAGCAAAGAGACAACATTTTGCAATGATGCAAGAGTCTGCCAAGAAAGATGTAGAGCGGGCATTCGGAGTCCTTCAATCTCGCTTCACAATTATAGGCGGTGCTGTATGTTTTTGGGATCCGAAAATGCTTGCCAACATAATGAAGAGTTGCATTATATTACACAATATGATTGTCAAAGATGAGAGGGAGGAGCACCTTGATTTTGATTAGGAAATTTCATCAACCAACACACCAATGCAACTTTCCTCTACTCCTACCAATGACTTTCAATTATTTTTGTCTCGTCATTTAGGTATTAGATATAAGAATGCATATCATGCCCTCCGTAATGATTTAATAGAACATATGTGGCATCTTCGTGGTGAAAACTAGATTCACCACAAATATATTTTGTAATTTTGTTTATAGTTTTGGAATGGAAGGTTGTCTTGTTTGTAATCTTCATTATGATGCACTATATTAACCAAGTAGTGCAGAAGTTATGTGATTAGATGTGCTATTTTGATGATCCAATCTTCAATATTCATAATTGTTCTCTGTTCAATTTATGAGAATTACAAATGATAATAATCATGTCTTAAGAGGTTACAAATGACAATACCACATAAATTTAATAATAATGTCTTCAATTCTGTGTTCAATTCAGTATTCAATGATAATTTAATATGGATAATTCAATTCAGTATTCAATGATAATTTAATAATTCAATGTCTGAAATGATAATTTAATAATACTGTCTTACATGTATTCAATTCAGTAGTTTGTGTTTAATTCAGTAATGATAATACCACAAATGATATTTGATACATATTTATATGAACATATCTTAATCACTTACAAATGATAATACCACATAAATTTCTCAAACATTTCATATTTATTGATGTTCTACATTATTTTATTCAGTATAACACCACAAAAATTTCTTCACAATTGTTCCACATTATTTTATTCAGTATACAAATTTATTTAGTATGTATTATTTGTGCCATTCATTTATTGATGCTATGCATTATTTGTGCCATCGTGGGTTGTGTGATTCTTCAACTTCTCTTTCGCTGCTTTAGTACCAATTCGTCGTGTTGATGTATTAGATGGTTGTTCGTGCACCACATTATTCTGGTTGGATTGAAATGCATCAGATTCTCCAGTTGGTGGATTCGAACATGGATAAGCATGTTGCATGCTCCTTTTGGATTGTGTTTGAAATTCATCCCACTTATAACTTCGGTGCAAAATATCCCAACATGTATCGAATGTGAAGTGTTTTTTCTGTATTGCATGATACATCCACTTTGCTTCAGCGACCTACAAAGAAAATTACAACAATTTTAATAACAAATACACATTTAGAGAAGAAATTTGATATTTAATAACACAAATAAATGTTATCATGTCTGCCTCAGTTGTTCCACTTTGTTGCTTCAGTTGAATTTGTTCAAGAAAACCACATAATTTATTAATTGACTTTTGCATGCCAGACCAACGGTGAGACAAAGAAATACGGTTTTGATTTGATTCACCACTCAATTGTGAATTAAAATAAACAAGTACTCGTCCCCAAAATATAGCCATAGTCTGACTATTACCAGTAATGGGATCTTGAGAGACTGCTAACCAAGATCTACATAAAGTTTCATCTTCTATAATTGTAAATGCTTTACCACGAGAAACACGAGAAGTTTCTGAAATAAAATGATTATCACTGCTCTGCGTGTTCTATTCTCGCGAAGTTTCTGAAATAAAATGATTATTACTGCTCTGCGTGTTCTGTTCTTGCGAAGTTTCCGACATAAAATTAATATCACTGTTATGCTAAAACATTTGTGATTCCTCAAACATTTCAAAATCTTCCATAGTTTGAAAAAAATACAGTACATACAATATCTAAGTTACTGAAAAATATTAAAATGATATACACTCAACCTCAGAATCAGATAATTTAATCGGATAATATAAATTAAACTTTCAAAGGAAAAAAATTCCTAAATGACACAGAAGAAACAAAATTCACAACATACAATGTAATACTATTCTCAAAATAAAATACTCTGTCAGCTTGATATACGAAATAGATATATTTTATAGAACACATCATCAACGGTAAATTTTCAAAATACTCTGTCCATGCAACGGTAAATTTATTAAAACGGCTACTTTTAAAATATGTATATGAGATAACAATTTCAATTATATCATCAACAACAAATTTTCAAAATACTCTGTCCATGCAACGGTAAATTTATTGGAACGACTAGTTTTAAAATATGTATATAAGTTAACAATTTCAATTATATTTTCAATGAAATTGAAATTTATATCACCCTTCAAATTATTCCAAATTATTCCAAGTCCACAAAATAACCTATCTCAAAATAAACCTATCTGAAAATAAACCTGTTCAAACCAAACCTGTTAAAACCAATTCAAACCTACCATTCCCAAGCTCAGACCGGGCGACTGGATGGTCAACCAGCCGGGCAACCGGCTGGTTGACCGGTTCAACTCCAACGGTCAAGCCACAGACCAGTTTAAACCAATCAGTTCAAACAGTTCAAACCCGTCGCAGTTCAAACCCGTCGCATAATATGATTAACCGGTTGACCAACCGGTTAACCAGCTGGGCAACCGGCTAGTTGACTGGTGTAGCTCTTCCAACGGTCAGTAACAGTGATTTGGTAAAATCTGTACCTTGTTCTCAATTTGATGCTTTTTTTGCTACATTCTCATTTTGATATCAATTTGGTGCAACAGTTGGAGCATCAAAAAGTGTTTTTTTCATCAAAATTTGAATCTGATGCCAATTTTGGTTCACCATTAGAGATGGTCTAAATCGGTCGATTTAAACGTGTTAATATACTCACTGCTCACCCTACTTTAACTTGATATGATTTAAACGTGTTAATATACTCACTGCTCATCCTACTTTAGCTCCGTTTAGGAAGCCGATCTTGAGGCTTTTTTGATTATTTTAGTCACAAAAAATAAAATAGACTTTCTAACCTATAAGGCAAAATATCACGTCCAACCTATAATTATTACTTTCCTTCTCTCACAAAAAAATTTAAAACATTAAAAATTCTTTCCAAATCAAATTTTTTAATTCAAATTAAAATAATTAAAAAAATTAAAAAATTAAAAAACCAATTCACTTCCCAAACGAAGCCTTTAACATAATGTGCCATTTTGGGAACATGGTAAAAAGTCACGCTTTTGGACAAAATGTCCAAAACCATGGCTGTCAAAAACGCCAGAAAAGCCATTTGACAAGTGCCAAAAACGCAGTCGTAAAATTACAAATTAGGGCATATGAAAAAAAAATAAAAAAATAAATCTCTTATGTTGGTTAAAAGTATTTTGATCATTTTAATTTAATTTGACACCATAAATAAATATTAAATTAAAAAATAAAAAGTCAATTTTTTACCAACTTTTCAAACCACTTTAAAAAAACTAAAAAATTTAATAAAAAATCAAAAACTAATTTTTTATCAACTTTTCAAAACAACCAATATGAAACTTTCGATGGGCCATAAACGTGCTATGACCTAGTCCCCCACTCCTGCAGCAAGTGAAATGTGATGTCATAAGTAATTATTCTTTCGATGGGCCATAAACGTACTATGACCTAGTCCTCTACCCCTGCAGCAAGTGAAATGTGATGTCATAAGTAATTATTTAACAATTTTATAATATTATAGAATAATGCTCATATAATGTTTTAAATCAAATACAAATTAAAAATTTTACAAATAACATATAATAATTCATTTTTATTAAACAATTGAGAAACAAATATAAATTATTTAACCTTCGTTTGGAAAGTGAATTAGTTTTTTGGTTTTTTAACTTTTTTAACTATTTGAGTCTGGATTCAAAAGTTTGGTTTGGGAATGAATTTTTAATTTTTTTAATTTTTTTAACTTTTTTTGTGAAAGAAGAATGTAATGATTATGGGTTGGATGTGATATTTTGTTTGTTGTGACTCAAATAACCTATTCTATCTTTTGTGACTCAAAGAGTCAAAAGAGCCCAAATAAACTTTTCCTAAACAACACCTTAATATAAATTATAAATTTTCTATTACTACAAATATCACATAAAAATGTTTCATGATGAAAATTTTGGGATATTTCCACTAGACCACTAATCTCAGATGATAATTTTTGTTGAGATTTTATTGTTACTTTTTGAGTCAAATTCTAATCCGTTGTCTTGGACTTGACAATTTTTTTTTGGATATGTACCTGAGACTTGACTTGTTAAAAGTCTTCAACGCCTAGCTTTTTGGATTGTTTTAAAAAAATAATTAAAAATTATTTTTTTAAAAAAAATATTTAAAAAATATAAAAAGTGATGTGACTAAAAATAAATTAACAATTGAGAAATAACTTTTAACATACTTGAATTTGTTAAAATTAAAAATTTAAATTTTATAAAAAAAAAGGTTAAAAGTGGAGAAATAATTTTTAACATACTTTTCAAAAGAGCCTTTTGTTTGAATTTGTTAATATTAAAAATTAAAATTTTACAAAAAAGTTAACTCATTATAAGATTAATTTTAATCTACTTTGATAATGTATAAATCATTCATTTCATACAATTAACTAAAATTATTCATAAAGAAATTGAATTGATTCAATATCAATTGTTACACTATCAAATTATGTTTATTTATACGGTATATATATATATATATATTTACAATAATTTGTTCACTTGTTATAATATACATATGATTCAATCATGAGATTAGATATATCTAATGAACATAATTTTTTGTGTGTGGGTGATTTTCTGACCACACTGCCCGCTTAGTATCCAGTTGGAGAGTACCGGCAGAATAGATGGCACTTGACTAACCTGTAACAGAAATATAAGAATCCCGCGGTGGTTTCGACCACCCGGGGGCACTTCGACGATCAAGTCAGTATATCTCTCAAAGATAAATCAAGTATTAAACTCACAAGCTTGAGTATCAAAAGCATACCTTAGATCCATGGGGGTGCCTCTCTTTTATAGCCAACATAAACCTAGTCCTAATAGAAGCCTGACTTCTATGGACTCAGGATTACTACTAATCTTGGACTCCCAGTAAGATTATGATAAACTCTCTAAGAGTCTTATCTTAATACAAACTGAAGTCTTCTCTTATTCTAGGACTCTTGTCCCTTATCCAGGTTGAGTTCCCTTTTCATTCTAGGACTCTTGTCCCTTATCCACTTCCCTCGGATTCCGATATCTTTGGAGATAATCTCGGCCTTGCCGAGATCACCTCAGCGTCACGACCAGGACACATGGCACCTCGGCTGACACGTCGGCGTCACCTTGCCACGTGTTGGTACTCAAAAAATATATCCCCACAACTGCCCAGGTTCTATTATTTCGGCATTCTGAGGTGATGGAACCTACAATGTTCATTCATCTGTGCCCCTCTGCCTGAGATCAAACTTGCTGACCTCAAAGTTCCCTGGATTTTGCTGTCCACTGGTGTCAAGAATCAAGTTTCATACTTTCCAAGCTGCTTGTAATCGCACCTCCTAGCCGAGGTTCTGGTTCCATTAATTTATAAACTCCAAGAGCTTTGCAACTGTTCCACTCACACTCTCTGGTGAGTTCTCGATTTCCAGTCATCTATTTGACTCCGGCGATTTTCATATCGGCGTTCATTTCACTTTGTAGGTTTCATAAACTCTTTACTTGCTATTAAGCTTAATCTTTCATAACTCTTCTGAATCTATTTACTTTAAATCTATTTATTTGCCATTTGTTGCCTTCTATTTTCATCTGTCTTTAAGTTTTGAATTGTTTGAATGCCTGGCACTGTTCTTGTCATATCCGATTTTTGTTGCCAGCATCGTGTCTGGGTCATTACTTTTCTTGTTCTTCACATACTTACTTAGTGCCTGTGCACTTGGCTTTATTCTTGAACTTTGTCATCTTCTTGATTATTTTTCTCTTTTTTCATTCAATTCTCTGGCTTTTTCTCTTCTTGTTTTTTCTTGTTGTATTTCCAGATTCTTGTCTTCATTTCTGTTTTCTGCATAGTCTTAGAACCACATCCCTTCTTAAAGTTGTTGCCGAGATAATGGTAGAGAAGCTCTTCCAGCTGACTGCTAATGCTGAACCATCGTCAACCGTTTGAAGTAGATTAGTCCGACGTCCTTGCCTTAGTCCCTAGTTCTTAGGGTCTTCATCTTTGTACTTTTGTTTTCTTTGCATATGTCACCTTTTTTGCTTCTGAAAAATGTCTGCTGTTGGCCGATGTTAACATTCCTTGCTCATTGATTATCATTCCTTCTTCCACTGTATTTGATAGCCATGTCGGGTAATTGACTTCTCGGTATGGCCGTGGGCTCTAGAAGTCTGTCTACTTCTTCCTCTACTGCTTCGACATGTATCAACGTTGGCCCTCTTGCTCATTGGATTACAGGTTTGGCCGACTTGTCGACGTTCAATTTGTGGCACGTGACCTCGGGGTCAATGCCAGGCATTAGGTTTGGCCGACCTGTCGACGTTCAATTTGTGGCACGTGACCTCGGGGTCAATGCCAGGCATTTCATAAGGTGTCCAAGCAAATACCTCAATGTTTGCTCTAAAAAAAGCTTCCAATTCCCTTTCTTCTTCTTCGGCTAAGCCTAAGCCGAGAAGAAAGAAGCGTTCTGTATCCCCCTCATGGACGAGGATTTTCAGTGCCTCTTCACACCTTTCGATTGGCTCCTTGCCGACATCATCTAGTACCTCTATGTCTTCGTTTTCAATCTCTTCCTTCTCCGATTTTTGAATGCTGCAAGTAGATTTTATTGCTGCCATGGAGCAATTCAGTTGATCTCCTCTGACTTTTTCAACTCCATGTTCTGTTGGGAACCGCAGTAGTTGATGCAATGTTGTGGGAACTGCCCCAATTGTATGCAGCCATGGCCTTCCCAAGATGATATTGTATGGTGAGGGCGTGTCAATCACCATGAATTCTGTCTTGATCTTCTTCTAATTGCTCTTGCATGATTCTATACTTAGAATATTTTGCATGCCTTTCATACTTTGCCTTCTTTGTGTAATCTTCTCGGGGTTGCATACCTTGGGTATAATAGCTACAAAACTTTTGCTTCGGCAAGATACTAACCTGTAAACTATTCATAAATTCTAACAAGTGTGAAACATATACTACTCAATGTTAACTTTGCAAACTTTTTCTCAAGTTTCAACAAGTGTTTAAACGGTGATCTCGGTCTAGCCTACTTGTAAATTGCTACAAATTTCAACAAGGATTAACATAACAAGTGTTAAACAATAATCTATTTGTAAATTGCTACGAATTTCAACAAGTGTTTAAACAACATACTTAGCTTTTTCCTCAACCTGTAAATTGCTGCAAATTTCAACAGATGATCAAAAGGAACCAGCTTAATTCCAACTTGTAAATTGCTACAAATTTCAACAAGTGAATTAAGGAATAATCTCAGCTTAACTTCAACTTGTAAATTGCTACAAATTTCAACAAGTATTTAACCATAGTCTTCAATCTTGTAAATTCTTCTCAAGTTTCAACATCATCTCGGCTTAACTTCGGTGAAGCATTATCTCAGTTTAACTTCGGTTAAACATCATCTTCGGCTTAACTTCGATTAAGCATCATCTCGGTTTAATTTTGGTTAAACATCATCTTCAGCTTAACTTCGGTTAAGCATTATCTCGGCTTAACTTCAGTTAAACATCATCTTCGTTTAACCAACTTGTAAATTGTCCACAAAATTCAACAAGTGGTAAACATCATATTGGTTTAACCAACTTGTAAATTGCTACAAATTTCAACAAGTGGTAAACGCATTCTTCTTCTCTACGCCCCCAGTGTGAACTTAAAAATCCACTTGGGTTCTCATCATACATGTAGCTTCGACCTTGTCGCCGAGGTTGAATTCAAGACGAGGTTGTCGGCCTTGGTTTCTCTATTGATCTTACTTGGCTCCAACTTGAGTTTGATTTTCGGCCTCGCATCGGCGAGCTGTTTCTCTTTTCTTGTTCCGACGCCTTTGTTCCCGGCATGCCTTCCTCGGCCCTAGCATACTTCTTAATTCCGGCCAACTTTAGTCTGATCTTGTGTGTTTCCTTTTTATCTTCTGGGATTTGAGATCTGCTCATTGTGCTCTTCTCTTCTCGGACTCAGGTGCCGAGATCTTATCTTCTGGAATCTTGGATTTGCTCACTTAGGTTGAGCTCTCGTCTTCTCGGGCCTACTTGTCTAGGCTGAGATCATGTCTTCTCGGATCCGGGATCCAGGAT
The DNA here is from genome assembly GCF_004153795.1 of Camellia sinensis. Lineage (NCBI taxonomy): Eukaryota > Viridiplantae > Streptophyta > Magnoliopsida > Ericales > Theaceae > Camellia > Camellia sinensis. The sequence goes on from NW_021029515.1 coordinate 228,455, forward strand.
CTAGAATCCAGGATCTGCTCACTCAGGATGAGTTCTTCTATACTTGAATGTTATCTCCTTGGGAGCACTTATGCCCCCTGTCTTTGCATCCCTTCTGGAAGGGTCTTCGTTCCTCCGTAGGTATCTATCCTTCCATACCTGGAGGTTGTCTTCGTTGCTTCGATCTGTTGTCTTTGGTGCGTCACCTTCCTGACCGGCTTCTTTCACTCCGTGACTCTGGTCACGAGTTTTTGTGTTGTGGTTGTCTCCTTCAATGTCAAGGTCAATTGGTCTGCCACTCCCAGCAGGAGTGTTGCCCCCAATGTTTTCCCTCTGTCCGTTACTGGCCATCTATTCTTCTAAGTTCTTACAGACGGCGCCAAATTGTGTGGGTGATTTTCTGACCACACTGCCCGCTTAGTATCCAGCTGGAGAGCACCGGCAGAATAGATGGCACCTGGCTAACCTCCAACAGAAATATAAGAATCCCGCGGTGGTTTCGACCACCCGAGGGCACTCCGACGATCAAGTCAGTATATCTCTCAAAGATAAATCAAGTATTAAACTCACAAGCTTGAGTATCAAAAGCATATCTTAGACCCATGGGGGTGCTTTTATTTTATAGCCAACATAAACCTAGTCCCAATAGAAGCCTGACTTCTATGGACTCAAGATTACTACTAATCTTGGACTCTTACCTAAGAGTCTTATCTTAATACAAACTGAACTCTTCTCTTATTCTAGGACTCTTGTCCCTTATCCTGGTTGAGTTCCCTTTTCATTCTAGGACTCTTGTCCCTTATCCACTTATCTCGGATTCCGATATCTTTGGAGATAGTCTCGGCCTTGCCGAGATCACCTCTGCGTCATGACCAGGACACGTGGCACCTCGGTTGACACGTCGGCGTCACCTTGCCACGTGTTGGTACTCAGAAAATATATCCCCACATTTTGTATATATGTTTTTATTAATTTGTCATATGAGATGAACGATCCAAATTACCGATGAGTACAAGTTGATTCTATAATACACCAATTTCACCTATGAAATTGAGAATTTCAATTTTAACAAATCCAAACTCCTTTTCTTTAAGTGTTCTTGACGAGTACAAAATCATAAATGTTTTTTTTATCAACAATGAGACTAATCATAGCTTCATAATCTCAAAAGAAATTGTTGGTGCATAATCTGCAAACATGATACCTTAAGGAGAGCACGCACTATAATAGATTAGTGCATTAACGGATCAGATACGGGAAAAAAATACTATAGGTACTAATTGGTAGATTAATTAGTGTATTAACGGATGATATGGTATAATTTTAAAAGTTTTGAATCTTTGCAATTTATATAATTGATAGGGTTATAGTTTTAAAATGACAATGTCATAATTATATTAGTATATTAATTAGTATACTAATTGATATGTATAGTATCACTGAAAAAAAAAATCAGGAATTATTGTAGATGTATATGAACGTTGTAACGTATGTGATTATTCTACTCTTTTGAGAAACTTCTTTAAATTATTTTGTTTATTGGTTCATAAATCAGGTGTGCTGTGGGTGTTGATTTCTGTCTCACAACCAAATAGGAAACTTAGTTGGAGAGCACGCAGCATAATAGATTAAACCAAGCACCTGCACATAAGAAGATAATAATATCACAGTGTTTCGTCCACCAGGAAGAACTTTGACGATCAAGTCAATCACTTTTCTCTCAAAGATATCAAACAAGTAAACAATGCACAAGTAAAAGCATACCTTAGACCCATGAGGGTGCCTTACTCTTATAGTCAGCAGTGTCCTTATTTCCCAGAAGTCTCACTTCATAGGACTCAAACACAACACTTATCTCGGACTCCTAGTTAGATATAAATGAACTCCATAAGAGCCTCATCTCTACACGGACTACGCATCTTATCTCATATAGAATTCTTGTATTCTATCCAAATATCTCCGATTTCGGTATTACTGTACCATATCTCAGCAATACCACAATCACCTCGGCAATCTGACACGTCCACGTGGCATCTCAGCCAACACCTCGGCCACGTGGCACGACCCTAAAATTATGTCCCCACAACTGTCCCTAGATTCTATTACCTCGGCAACTTGAGGTAATGGAACCTACATTGTCTAATCTCCCAACATGTTGGCTAAACAGCATGCTAGAGATATTCCTCTGCCCGATATCATAACTCCTTGGCATCAGGAAATAAGGACTCAAATGTCCACTCATCAAGAACCAACAACTAAAATGTTCTTTTTCATCCAAGATCAACATCTCAACCGAGACCGCACCACTAGCCGAGATCATGACTCTACTAGTTGAAGAATATCAAAAGCCCCTACTGTGCGTGAACTGTTACGCCATAACTGTCTTAACCGTATTACCTCCACATGTCATCACTAGATTAGAGCGTACCAATCACGTCCCCATCATGTCACATCAACTTTGCCCCATGCCATCTGACGTCAGTATCAGCACGTCTCCCTAAGTAGTTGAATCATTACCTTTTGTTGCCCTTTTGAATTCTATCAAAAGTTTTTCCCTCTCTAAAGTTCTCCCCTGAACCACCATTTCCAAACCTTCAAACACTTTGCAACTACTTCGTTTAACCATCTCTAGCGAGCCATCAGCCACTTTGTTCTAAGAGAAAGCACCGTTTGACTTCGGCGAACATGATTTCGGCATTCATATCTTTGATTACAATTTATAAGTCTCTAATTCCTCTTATTTTCAGTTTCTCTTTCTTTTTCATTATCTTGAGCATGCTTTCAAGTTTTCTGTGTCTATCTATGCCCTTTGTATATCATTTTTTTGGTTTTTTGCTAGGCTGAAGTGCCTTCTGATGTAATTAAATAGTTTGTTCTCTGATGAATGAATCCTTTGTTTTTGACTTAGTGTTGGATGCTTATTTCTTCATGCTGTTTTCATGTGTTTTGTATACTTTTGTTGTCTTTATGCTTTACTTCTCGCGAAATCCTCTAAGTATAATATCTAGGATAACACCTCATCTCTGGTCTCGCATTACAACATCTTGAATAGAACCATCTTGGATTGTAATATCGTGGATATAACCATCTCTGATATAACATCTCTGATAGTTTTAACTTCCTAAAAATTTGTCTAAAATTTTTTACAAGTATCACATTCATTTAACTCATCCATGATCCTTGCCCCTTAATGTGAATATAAGTATAACTTAAGTTCACATTAAGGATAGATCGACTGAATCTTGCCTAAATAGATTGTCTAAATCTTACCTAACTCTGACTTAGACATATATGACCAAGGTCATCGTGTTTAGCTCGTCTAAACAAAACACTTAAGGCTTGACCTTAGTGCACCAAGAGTACTACCTATCTCGGTTTTCCATATAAACTAGCCAAGTCATGGCTGGTTTCGCCGCGTTTATCCTTGAAACATCTCTTTAACTTGTTCAACTCTGTCATTTTAGCAAGTCTAAGTTAAACGTCTTGTTCTTCTTTGGAACATCGGCTTAAGACTTTCGAACAATTATTAAGTAATAACATTTTGTAAAGAATAAAATCGAACTAGTATTTTATTAATCAATGCTTTGGCTAAAAATTATCTAAATTACATAGAAAAAATAAGGAAAATTAATGACCGAAGAACTTTAGATTGTTGGTATTCCATGGTCTTGGCAATTCCTTGTCATTACTGTCTTGTAGCCGATATGCACCATTGCTGGCAAATGAGATGATTCTGTATGGTCCTTCCCAGTTTGGGACAAGCTTACCCTCCCTAGGATCTTTCTTGTTGCCAACAACCTTCCTTAAGACGAGGTCCCCAACTTGGAATTCTTTAGGGCTTACATTCTTGTTGTATGCTTTGGCAAGTCTTTGTTGGTATGCCTTTAGCCGAATTGTTGCTTTCTCACTTCTTTCTTCTATCAAATCTAGGTCTCGGGCAAAAAATGCTTTGTTTGTTCCATTCTATACTCCTTGATTTCTGACTCCAGGAATGCTAATCTCAAGTGATACAACAGTCTCAGTGCTATACGCCATGGCAAAGGGTGATTCTCTAGTAGATTTTCTCAGCGTAGTACGATATGTCCATAAAACATTAGGCAACTTCTGCACCTATTTGCCCTTGGCAACTTATAGTCTCTTCTTTATTCCATCCAAGATGGTCTTGTTAGAGGCCTTGGCTTGGCCATTGCTTTATAGGAAGTTGGGAGTTGAGTAGTAGTTCTTGATTTTATGTTTCATACAGAAACTCTTAATCAGCTTGCTGTTGAACTAGGTGCCATTGCCTGCCATAATGGCTCTTGGAATCCCAAATCTAGTAATAATGTTCTTCTAGATGAAACTTCTCACGCCCACATCTCAGATTTTGGATAGGGGTTCAGCCTCCACCTACTTTGTAAAGTAGCCTGTGGCTACCGGTATGTTCCTCCTCTGTCCAGTTGCCTCGGGCAATTGCCCAATCAAATCCATACCCCACTGGGCAAATGACCAAGGACTAGATACTGGGTTCAGGTCTCCAGCTAGCTGATGTATCAAATGTGCAAACCTCTAACACTTCTCGCACTTCTTAACATAGGCTTTTTCATCTTTTTGCATGTAGGGTCACTAGTATCCCTATGAGATGGCTTTATGGGCGAGAGATCTACCCCCAGTATGGCTTCCACAAACTCCTTCGTGGATCTAATATAAGAAGTTTTCTACTTGGGAAGGGCGCATGCATCGCAATAAGGGTCTAGTGAAGGACCTTCTGTATAGGTGGCCTTCTACTGACAAACAGAATATTGCAGACTTTAGTCTAATCTTGCATGCCTCTTTTTTGTATTCTAGCAGCTTGCCATCTTTGATAAACTTCACCAGGACATCCATCTAGCTTGGGCCTAATTCTATGTACATTGCTTCGTATTCTGTTATCAAAGGTTTCACGCTTGGGTCTGACAGGTAGTCCACCATGATTGTTCTCGACGTGCCTGACTTTATGGCACTGACAAGGTTGGCTAGTGTATCTGCATAGCTGTTGTCTTTTTGACAAACTTGCTATAACCGGCAACTTTGGAACTGTGTTAGCAGGTTAGTGACTTATTTGACATAGGGCACCATTCATTCATCCCGGGCTGTGTATTTCCTCGTCGCTTGGTTCATGATGAGTTGGGAATCATAGTAGACTACCACCTCATCGGTTTCAACTGCCGCTGCTAGTTTTCAATCTAGTGATTAATGCCGCATACTCTACTTTGTTGTTTGAGGCCTTAAACCCCAGTCAGATCGATTATTCTATCATCTTTCCATTTGGTGAGACTAGCACCGCTCTTGTCCCCACTCCTTGTTGGTTTCAACTGTTATCGATGAAGAGGTGGAATGACTCACTATATAAATATCGCAAGGCTTCGGCTTCTCTTGCTTTTGCTTCTATCCTGTTGGCTTGGCATTCTCTACTGCCAGTTGTGTTTTATATAACTCTTCTGCGTACCTTAGGCCGAAGTTCACTGGTCTTAGCTTCGGGCTTGCACTCGATGTAAACTTAACAACGAAGTCGGCCTGAACTTAACCTTTGATTGCTGTCTTTGGCCTGTATTCTATGTCATATTGACCTAGAACTACAGTCATCATACTATTTTTCCTAGCAAGTCTCATTGTTGCAACAAAGACTTCAGTGGATGTTTTGTGAGCTCTACAACCTTGTGTGCTTGAAAGTAATGGTTTAGTTTATTTGAAGCCATTACTAAAGCAAGTGTTAGTTTCTTCGTAGGCAGGTACCTCATCTCCGCATTTGCCAGAGTTTTGCTCACGTAATATACTGTCATTTGTTCTCCTTCGTTTTCTCGGACGACTATGGCGTTGACAGTGTGGTTCGAGATTGCTAAATACAAAAATAGTTTCTCTCATAGAATTAGGTATGATAACACATGTGGGGTTGTCAAATACCTCTTCAAGTCGGTCTGGGTGACTTCGCATGCATCTGTCCACAGAAAATTTGTGGCCTTCTTCAACAACTAGAAGAATGGCATGCACTTTTCTGAACTCCGATTAATGAATCTATTCAGCGTGGCTGTTCTGCCAGTCAAAATTTAGACATCCTTTGCTGTTGTTAGGCTCTTCAGATCAAGGATGACCTTGATCTAATTGCTTCAATTCCTCTTATAGTCACCAAGTATCCTAGGAACTTACCAGACCCTACCATAAAAACACACTTGGAGGCATTCAGATGAGGTCGATATGCCTTTAAGATATCAAAAACCTCATTCAGATCTGCTAGATGATCTAAAGGTTCCTTACTCTTTACGACCTTGTTGTCGATGTAGACTTTCACAGTCCTCCCAATTAGATGTTTGAACATCTTGGTCATTAGCCTTTGGTATGTTACCCTTGCATTTTTCATAGCAAAGGGCATCACTCTATAACAATAGAGTCCTATGGGAGTGATGAATGTTGTATTTTTTTCATCTGGCGTGTACGTGGCTATCTGATGATAACCTCTGTATGTATTAAGAAAACTCATCATTCCATGTCTTGAGGTGGCGTCCACGAGCTAGTCTATCTTCGGTAAAAGGAAACAGTCCTTTGGGTAAGCCTTATTCAGGCTTATGAAATCCACATAAACCCTTCACTTACTATTCTTCTTCTTGACTACCACTATGTTGGACAACCAAGTCGCGTAGTTCACTTCTCAAATTGTCTGTGCCTCTAATAGTTTCTTTACTTTCTTTTCAATTGTTTCTACATGGACCAAGGTCAGTCGCTTGGCTCTCTGGATGACGGGTTTGGCTAATCTATCCATGTTAAGTTTGTGGCAGGTGACCTCAGGGTTGATCCCCAGCATCTCGTACGGTGTGCAGGCGAACACCTCTATGTTTTCTCTTAAGAATGCCTCCAATTTTCTTTCTTTCTCCTTAGCTAAACCTGAGCCAAGGAGAAAGAATCGTTCTTCGTCCTCTTTTTATACCAGAATGTCACGACCCAAATCCATCTCTAAGGGTTTAGCATCGTAACCGGCCAGTAATCCTTAGATTACCAAAGGCCTCTAAACATAATAATATATATAACAGGGGCTATGGAAGCAAATATACAAAGTTACATAGTCCATAGAGCTGTGCAGACATATATAGGACAGCATATTTGAAACTTTTCATATACATGTTTTCATACATATATATAAGGCATTAAAATACAATAGCCTTACATCATCCAAGCCACATATACAAGATTACTACATGTTCAGGCTAGACATAAATGATTCAGAAATACAAAAGTCCCATAGACAATAAACCCGGGTAGATCTCAAAAGGAAACCTCCATGGTGTAGACACCCCATTTTTGACCGACCTTAAGACTCAGACGTCACCGATTGAGCGCTTGGTGATGTTGCATAATGTGCACATTCAGAAGTTTCAGAGTCGCGGCCGTGAGCCGTCTCCGGACTTCCGAACCCTCTTCTGTGCCTTGCCTCGGTTTGCGAACCAGACTCGGTTTTCTCTGTTTCTTTTCCCGAGGGGAGGGAGAGGTCCCGTAGACCATCTCTCAGTGGCCGTGGGCTACATTTTGTGGCTATAGGCCATTTTGCCCATTTCGGAGCCCGGTTTCCGGTTTTTCGGAGCCGTAGGCCGTGTGCCTCGGTTCGAGACCGCTTAACCATCTCCGTTTGCTCTAAATTTTGGCATACATCTTATTTTCTCCCTTTCAAGGGACACTGGGGTCTGAGAAACCCACTTCGTGGCTGAATGCCACTTTCGGTGCTTAACAGCCCATTTTCGAGGTCCCGAACTGCGTGTTTTGGCCTCCGAACATTCGTTTTGCGACGGTTTTCGTTCATTTTTTGGCAGGTACCTCTGTTTTATCACCGAGAAGGTCACTGAAGGGTGGGAGGCCAGTAATTGTTACAGCAACCAGTTATATATCCTCCAACGCCCTCCGACGCCCGTTTTTCACACTTCCGGGCTAATGTTGAACACCTTGGGGGCACTTTCTTGAACTTTGAACCACATATCTGTGATGTACACACTTGGGAGGATCCTAAAAGTTGGTGGCCGGCCAGTAATGTTGCCTGACCCTTTTGAACCCCTCCTTCCGGGCCAATGTTGAACACCTTGGAGCCTTTTTCTTCAAACCCAAACCACATATTTGTGATGTACACACATGGGAGGCCACTAAAAAGTGGTGGCCACTAATGTTGCTTGACCCTTTTGAACCCCTCTTTCTGAGCTAATGTTGAACACCCTTGAGCCACTTTCTTGGACTTTTAACCACAAGGTTGTGTTGTACACACATGGGAGGCACCATCATGTGGTTGGCCGGCCACTAAACCAGCTTGACCCTTTTGACCCCTAGCCGGCCGGCTAGGGGAGGTGGCCGGCCGGCCACCTGGAACAAAAGTACCTAGCCGGCCGTATTCCTCACACTGTTCACTTTACAGCTGTATAGCTTTATCCCCCAGAAAATATCTGTATCCGGGGGATATTTTGTGGGGGAAAGTTTACCTCCTTTTCCCCCACCTTTACACCCCCTTTTTGGTCCTTATAACCAGCATGCCATATTGTATTTGAGGGTTGGAAAAAATTGTCTTCAAGCCTCAATACACATATCTCCCTCCATCTTCCTCATTTTCCTAAAAATCCTTAAGTCCTACACCTTGTTTTCTTCATCACCACCAAGCTCTACCACCACCACTCCATTTCAGCAGCAAGGGGAAGAATTCCAGCAGCTTAGAGTCATCAAAATTGGTCTAAGAAGCAACAAAAGACTTGTCTCCAAGGGTGAGTTGCCATTTCCCCTTTTTTGAGCTTTTCTTTGCAATATTTCTTAGCCATCTATGTTTTTTTCTTTGGGCTCCGGCCATAACTGAAAGTGGCCTTTTTTTGAGCTCATTTTCATGTCTCATTAAGGGCTCAACCCTGTTTGAGCCCTCCATCTTGCACTTGCTTCATTATCCCTCTAAAATGTCATTTTCTTGCATGATATTTTTAGATTGTGTGTGATTTGTTTTGGAGCATGTTGTGAACTGTAAGTAGGCTTATTTTGAGCCCCTCTTCAACATTGAAGAAGGGCTTAACACTGTTTGGGACCTCCATGTTATACTTTCCTTTATATCTCTCTTTTGGTCCCATTTTTTGCATGCTTTGGCAGCCTATCTTGGTTCCATTTTTGGTCATTTTACAGAGCTATAAAAGTTCTTATTTTGGTCCATTATTCATGTTTCATTTAGGTCCTTTCATGGTTTGGGACCTCCATATGTCACTTCATGTTGTATCTCCCTTTTGGTCCCCATTCTTGCATGTTTTGTTAGCCCACCATGCTTTTGTTTTTGGCCATTTTATAGTTCTGTAAATAGTCTTATTTTGGCCCATTCTTCATGTTTCATTAATGGTCTTTGGCCGTTTGTGGAATATTTTGCATACCTTGTGTTATAGCCTCTTTTGAGCCTTACTTTGCATTGCATTTCTAGCATGTTTGTATATTGTTTTGGAGTTTTTACAGTTCTGAAAATATGCTTATTTTTGGTCCCTCTTCAATGTTGTAGAAGGGAATTTTTCAGTTTGGGCATTGCATATACCACTTGCCTCTTTGGCCACCTTTTGGCCCTTTTTCTTGCATGGGAGTGCAGCCATATCTATGTTTGTTTTAAGGGTTTTTACAGTTCTGTAAAGTGGCTTATTTTGGGCCCCTCTTCAATTTTGTTGAAGGGCCCTAACCTATTTGGAGTTAGCAGCTGTGAGTTGCTTCATAACCTCATGTTTAGGGCCATTTTTGCATGCCATTGTTGCCCTATCCTTGCTTGCTGTTTGGCCATGATTTGTACTGGAAAAATGCTTATTTTGAGGCTGCCTTGCTTCTTTCTTTTCATTCCATGTACCAATTATGCATGCTTTGTATAGCTGTAGTTCATTCTATGCGCCTAATTTGCATTTCAGGAGAGATTCCATGCATCGGGTGTGTTTTCGCCTCGTTTCGGGGCTGTTTTCCCCCACATTTCATTACTGAAAATCCATTAGCATTTTTGCATATCATTTTTCATGTCATTTGCATTGCGTATGCCATTGCCTCGGTTTGCGTGCCCGTGTGCACGCATTTCGAGGCACTTCATTTTCATTCACCGGCCTCTTATGTGAGTGCGGCTGAGGCTCTCTCATGTTAGTATAAGTCCATGTTGCATTCTATATGCCATTTCATGTCATTTGCATCGTGTATGCCATTGCCTCGGTTTGCGTGCCCGTGTGCACGCATTTCGAGGCACTTCATTTTCATTCACCAGCTTCTTATGTGAGTGCGGCTGAGGCTCTCTCATGTTAGTATAAGTCCATGTTGCATTCTATATGCCATTTTAGCCCTATTACATTGCGTATGCCAGTGTCTCGGTTTGCGTGCCCGTGTGCACGCATTTCGAGACACTTCATTTTCATTCACCGGCCTCTTATATGAGTGTGGCTGAGGCTCTCTCATGTTGGTATAAGCCCATATCATATTTTCATGTCATTTGCATTGCGTATGCCATTGCCTCGGTTTGCGTGCCCATGTGCACGTATTTCGAGGCACCCCATTCCATAACATTGTGTATGTTAGGATTGTATCTTAGTCGCATTTCATGCATGTCATATATATTGCATCGTGTTCGGGATAGGAGTTAGCCCGGGCACGGGAAACGAGGTGCGTTTCGTACTCCGAGTGACGGAACGTGTCTCAATTCCCAGTCGCTGACACTCCGGATTACCCATGATGGAGTTAGGTCTTGTTGTGTTTTCATGTGCATTCATCCTATATTGAGTTGTGCAATTCGACTCCTTGGCCATCATGCCTCGATATGCGTGATTGGTGGCACGAGGATCGAGGCATGCATATATCTGTGAAAATACATTGCTATGCCCCTTTCCTGCTCCCCCTGCCTGCGGGCGTGCCTGCGGGCACATCTCTATTTATCTTGTACGTTTGTCTAAGTCTTCGCTCTCTGTTGCAGCAAAATGAAGAATCAGCAACTTTTCGGAGTCTGGCACGCATTTCAAGAAAAGGTGTAAACAGAGGCTAATGGGGCATCCCAGTGGATTTCCCGCAAGGCAGCCCAGACATACATCATTCATCAGGAGCAAGGCAGTCCTAGCTTGCATGCCAGTTTTATTTATTTTCTTATTAATTTGATTAATTATTTAGGAATTTGTATATTATTTGGACTGTAATATTCGACTGTACTATTCTTTTATTCGGGACTGTATATTTATTCGGACCCTCTGCGCGAGGGCACAACTGTAATAAGTGTGCGTGAGTGTGTTTATGTCTTCCAACCCACGTCTTTCTTCCCTTTTATTTATCCGCTTATGATGGTTAGATTATGGCATATTTAAATTAGCATACAGTATGACAGCATGTTTGCATCATTCATCTGTTTTGCATGCATCGGGCTCGGCGCATCATACTAACTGCATTTGTATTTCAATTCCAAGATTGAATACATGTTAGTTGTAGCATTCCATATACCATGTTTAGAATAGCCGAGCCTGCTATAGTTGCATTTTGCATTGTGTTGCATTAGCATTTTCTGTATACTTAGGATTCATGCATAGATTTCTAATGAATGTCTATTTTGGCTTGAAGTACTCGGTAAGTTTTTATGCTTAGCATCCTTACATGCGTGCGAGTGACTGCATGAACATCATGCTTACCATGAGACTATTTGCTTATGTGATATATCTGCCTGAATGCCTGTGGTGAAGGTTGGGTTTTTGAATTGGAATAATTCATGAAATGTTTTGTTCCAATTCGGGCGACCCAATCTATACTTATATGCTGTGTGCATCACATAGTAACCTAGGCTAATAACCGGAATAAGGACACACAAAGTTTTCAAAAATAGATATCATGGTTAGTAGAGGACGATCTTTGATCGGGCGAGCGGGGGTGCTCACGAAGTGACCTTCCCCAATCGTACCCAAGTTCCCGAGCCGAGGCAACTTTGGTGATGACGGACACGTGGCCTTAGGCAAACGAGTCAGGGTTTCCTAAATTTCCCCAAAATAAAATATTTAGGTGGCGACTCTGTATCTGGCAAAGCAGTCCATGTTTGACACTTCTTTTCAAAAATCTGTTTTTCTCAAAACGATTTGCCGGATTTGGACTCTTTGGTTCAGACTTAGAACCGTGACTACGAATTGAGTCCGAGCTGTAGCGAGGTCCCCGCGGACTTGTTACACATGGGAGGCGTGATAGCTGGCTGACACCAAAACTCACCAGACGACACCTCAGGCCTGGTCACGTGCTTGCTCACCTATATACATATAAATAATATGTGAGCTAGAGCCCAGTGAATAATAACTAGGTAAAGAGTTTTAATGAATGATATCCAGCAAAAAGTTAGATTTCAGAGTTTATATCACAACATATTCATGTCGGAAACAGAGTCATAAGCATATTTCAATTGTAAATCAGAGTTGAATTTAGATCACAGTCATATTCATATTTAGACTTTCCATAGGATCATACGTGGTACACCCGTTAGCCATCATATCAATTTGGTCCTACGACCCACATGTATAGTCGGTATCGACGACCACAAAGGTCTATATCTTGCGCAAGTAGCCATGGTATTGTTACCCCAGGCAAGGGCCATGAATATAGGCTTCGGTATTGTTACCCCCAGGCAAGGACTACATGAATATAGGCCACAGTATTGTTACCCGTGGGTGAGGCCACGTGCAAATTGGCCCTGGTATTGTTACCCCCGGCGAGGGGCACATGAACTATGGGTGTCACAAATATAAATATAAATATAAATATAAATATAAATACATATCAGAAAAAATAGACATTCATTCATTAATTCGTAAATAGCATTTCAGAAAACAGATCGTATCATATCAATCAGAAAATACTTGTGATTGAACATAACTTTACAGAGTTATTACTCACAGTTGGCTTTGGGAGCAGATAAATAGAGCGAATTAATCAAATGGTTCGAGGCACGCGACCCACACGAACCTACATACAATACACACTTGAATCACACACTCAAATTATGCATAACTTGCTTTATTTGTTCTGGGTGTGTTCTAGTCTTTAACGTCATTATAGTGTCTTAAATATGGCCTAGGAATGCCTAGGATGGAAAGAAGATGCCACAATGCCCTTGGTATTTAAATTTTTGCTGAAAATGGGGTCCACGCTCGAGCGTGGCTTTCTACGCTCGAGCGAACATGCAAAAAGTGAAGGTTCGCTCGAGCGTGGATTTACTCGCTTGAGCGGACTGCAAACTTGACAAAAGTACTGGATGCATGTTTTTCACGCTCAACGGACGCTCGATCCCCGCTCGAGCGTGAGTTTCAGACCCTCGCTCGAGCGTGACTTCCTTCGCTCGAGCGGACTTTAAAACACATGAATTTCTGGGTACATACATTTTACGCTCGAGCGTGACTCACGTCGCTCGAGCGGAAGTGCACGCACTCAGAGTGCTCGCTCGAGCGTGAAGTTTCCCACTCGAGCATAGATCAAATTTCTGGATAGATTTGATCCACAGGTTCAAATTCAACCTCCAAGACATCAAATTCAATTTTTCTGGGCCAAAACTTTAGAAAACTCATAGAGACTCATAAAACAACATGTTCCAAGGATCAATTCAAGAAACCATAGCTAAAAGGCTTGCCATTTGTGCAAAATTTCAACTTGAAACTCAAGAATAATACATGAATATGTCTTGCATCACATTCTTTGAACCAAAGCTTCTCAAACATGATCAACTATGACAAAATGACATAGAACATGAAGGATTTCCAAACAAAGCTAGGATCATGACATGCATGCAAGAATC